>JAADVN010001142.1:0-10294 GCA_023335535.1 Globisporangium spinosum | reverse complement strand
TGTGGTTCCGTCCAAGTGCTTCCTTCATTGCTGCGCTGCTCTGCAGGAGTGGAGTGTGCTTGCTGCCGTGCCATCTTTGCGTATCCCTCGCTTGTTCTTCGTTCAGTCTATCTGACACAGCAAACTCCAGCGAATCGTACCCGCGTACTTCGACATCCGAACTCGGTTCTTGGAAGATCGACAACGGTCAAAAATTGTGCCGACTGTAGTCGCCTAAACTACCGATCACGCCGACTGCTGCACTTGTGTTCATCGGGCGATTTGCTGCCCTCGTCACGTTGCTCGCTAGCGAATCCATGCCACCAGGATTCGGGATGTACGGTCGTTTGCCTCCAGAGTACTTCGCGCCGTCATCTTCTTGGCCGTATGACGACATTCTTGGAGCGTGCCGTGTCTGACGAGCATACCGACTTCCTTGCACGTCCGTCGATATGCCACCACTATCAAGACTCCGTCCGCCGCTGTTCTGCGGCGTTCCACCTCCGAGTAGGCTACTCCCGGCGGCTGCCATCGCGTTTCGATGGCTGTACCCGAGCCGCTCCTAAGCTCCCACCGGCTTGTCGAAGACTTCCGTAGCTTCCCGTATCGCTGAGCTGCTGGTTCTTGCTTTGACCGTTGATGCTACCTCCGCTTGACGACGTTTTCTGTTCCGTAGATTTCTGGGGAGGCGTGAACGAATCGGATTTGTCCAGCAAAGTATAGGATTCATGGCGATCGTGTGATTGCGCTCCAGGTGTCGAGACTGTGAGCGGAACAGACACGTTGACATTGACCTGGAAGAACGGATACTGGAGAGCTTGGCTTGATGTCGGGCGCTGGTTCGGATCGTATTTCAGTAAATCGGTCATCAGTTGAATCGCTTCTGGGCTGGCGTGAGGGATCAGCTGTGCGAGCTGCGTGGGCACAAATTGCGGGAAGCGGTAGTTCATCTGGGCTGCGAGTTTCATCCCTTCTGGCCACGTGCTGTGCGTTGGGTTCCCGAGAACAGAGCAGATCTTGTAGAGCTGGTCGCCTTCGCTGCTTCCTGGGAATAATGGTCGTAACGTAAACAGCTCCGCCATGATGCAACCCATCACCCACGCATCACTCGGTGAATTGTATGTTGTGGATCTCAGCAGTACTTCCGGAGCGCGATACCATCTCGTCGACACATAGTCCGTGAACGGAGGTCGAGAGCGGATTTCTCGCGCAAGTCCAAAATCTGCGACTTTGACAATATCGCCCTTCACGAGCATGTTCTTCGGCTTGATGTCTCTATGGAAGAAGCTGTGTTTGTGCATGAACGCTAGCCCTTGCAGCATCTGGTACCTGAGGGGATGGACGGCATAGTTATGTTAAGAAAGCAACAAGCAGCGCATACGGTCTTCGTAACCCGCTTTTCTGATGGACAGACTGAGTGAGCGTATTCAGTTTCAAGATGCACATGAGGTTTCGAATCTTGGACTCGGGAAAATGCCGATCGCGTTTCTTCATCACTTCATACAGATTGTTCCCCATGTACTCAAACATAAAATAGAGCTCGTTGTTCTCGTGGATCACCTCTTTGAGCTTGATGATGTTCGGGTGGCTGAGCTTTTTCAGTGACTAACACGGTACATACAATCAAAGGGAGAAATAATCAGACAGCCGTGCTAATGTTGCCACACACACTCTCCGTTCGACCCATCAAGCGCATCAACGTACGTTCACTTCGCGCAGCTGCATGCACTCTTCCCACGAGTAGAACTTCTTCATCTTCTTCACCGCGACCTGTAGCAACGTCAACCAGCAGCAACAAATGAAAAGAAAGAATTGGAAAGCACAGGCACCCAGGATCAGACACAGATCGAACTCGCTCATGGCCGACACCACCAACACCCATGTTGTCGTAAATCCACACACTCTCCCCGCAAAAGCACGAATCAAGACCAAATCCAAACACGACAGATAGGTATGCATGCAAACAACCGAATTGATCACACACCACTTCGCCTGACTGCCGGTTCACAGTCTTGAACATTAAGCCATACGTGCCGTCGCCCAGCTGCTTGGTGATCTTGTACCGATTCATCCTTCCTGCGGGTGTTCTTGTGCCTCGGTCAGAGCCCCCAGGCCACGCGCTCATTCACGCGCTGCTTACTGCTGCGCCTTCCCCCGTTGCGCCTGTATGCCGGCTGTCGCTCTCGCTCGTGCTCTCGCATCACTTTGGGGCTGCGGAAGCGCCGCCTCACTTACATGGAGAAGTTCGCCAAAAATACACTTCAACATGCCAAGAAGGAACGCCGTTTCAAAAAAGCAAAAAACTCTGTTCAACATAATATTACAACACGATAAATGATAAATGGGTAAATGGGCTGTGAGAGAATGAGTGTAATCGACTGCGGGAATGCTTGTAGAGCTTCATCAAAGAAAAATTGTCTCGAAGTGTGCAAAATGGCGCAAGAACTTGCTTTCACTAAGCAACTTTCCAACCCTCTATCTATGTGTTTCTGATAGAATTAGATTGAAATGTGTACTTCATCTTACTATCATACTAGCCAATTTCAATTTGATAAAAAGGTAACTTGACCCTGGTAGCAGAAAGCTGGATAAGAAGAAAGCTTGGCTCGATTGTCCGACAATAACCTTACTATCCGGAAGCTTCTTCCCCTTCTTTGTTGAAGCGCTTGTTTGAGTTTTGTTTTGGCTTGGGCCAATCAACAACAGGCAACGGACGACGTCTTCCTCCAGCAAGCGAGAGAGAATCAGCGACTCTCCTCTCCGACACCTTCGTGCACCACACCACTCGCGCAGGAGAACGCAGGAGATCGCTCGCCGCCACCAGCATGACCCAGTGGGAGACGTTCGGCGCGGCGCTGGCTGTCGTGGCGTCTGTGATCTCGAACCTGGGCGTCAACATCCAAAAGTACTCGCACGCGCAGGAGGCGCGCGTTTCGCCTGTGCGCAACCAGCGGCCGTACGTGCGGCGGCCGCTCTGGTGGCTCGGACTCACACTCGTGATCTTCGGCTCGCTGGGTGACTTCACGGCGTTTGGGTTCGCCACGCAGTCGCTCGTGGCGGCGCTCGGCGGAGGCGCCACGCTCGTCGCGAACGTGTTCACCGCCTATTTCCTCAACAAGGAGGCGCTCTATTTGGTACGTCATGTATTGTTGTTAGGAATGTATATGGTAGTATGTGATAAGCTAATCGTGTTGTTCGTTATAGACGGATCTGGGCGGCGTGCTGTTTGTGATCGTGGGCGTCGTCATCATCGCGTGGATCGCCGAGCCGAACGCGGAATACCCGCTGCCAGAGCTCGAGAAGCGCTTCGTGCGGACAGGTATGTGTTACCATCTACTCTTTCCCTCGATTGTCCTGTATGCGTGCGGTCGCTAACACGACTCCTTCTGCCATTCTCAAATGCCTACAGAGTTCGTGGTGTACATTGTGGTGGTGGCTGTAAGCGCGGTGAGCATGCTCGCGACCATCAAAGGATCGGTGGCTAACCGCCTAAAGAACCAGGTTTACTGGTCCAAGCAGCGCCAGAAACTGCGCATGCAAGCACTCGAGTCCAGGATCCAGCATATTGAGAGGCGGCTGTTCAAGATGGAACAGAAGCTTCACACGAGCAGCAAAAATGGCAACGGTGGACACGCTGACTCTCCAGAGGCGCTCAAAGCACTGCTCGCTGGCGCTGCTGGTTCCGCAGAAGACCGGGACGCAGCAGAGCGAGAAGTGCTGGATAACCTGCCCGTGCCAAATCGCGTGCCCTACTACTACGCGATTTGCTCGGGGCTTGTCGGCTCGATCACGGTGCTGCTCGCCAAGTGCTCGGCGATCATGATCGCGCTCTCGATCAAGGGCGACAACCAGTTCAAGTACGCGCTCACATACGTGTTCATCGGTGGCATATTTGTGTGCATCCTCGTGCAGACGCACTTCCTCAACATGGCGACGTCGCTCGGGGACATCATGACCGTGTTCCCGATCTTCCAGGCGACTTGGATCACGTTCAGCGTGTTGGGTGGCGCGATCTTCTACGACGCGGACCGATCGCTTAGCAAGGAGGAGCTCCTGTTCTACCCGCTCGCGCTACTCTGCATCGTAGTGGGCGTCGCGCTGCTTGTGCAGCACAAGTCGCATGCAGATCCGAGATCAGCCGGCAAACTCGGTGGAAGTTCCAGTGGTAGCAAGGACTTTGATGACGACGAGATCTGTTTGATCACCGACGCGTCCATGAGCTCGCCGCTGCTACCAGCCGGGTCCATGGAAGAAGAAGGATATCTGCACCTGGACTCGTAGGGGGAAAACTCTCTTTGGTGTGTTGTCGAGATGGGAGAGCGAATGGTGATAGAAGAAGACGAGTTACCAGTGTTGGAAATTTGTATTTAAGAAAAATGACGGAGCCAACCAAGTAAGGGGGGAGACGAAGAAATCCACGTGCTGCGTGAAGGAATGAACAAATGATCGAAAGTAGTTTGTCTATTAAGAAGAAACATGCAAGCACAAGCACTACGAAATCAGCCAACGCCTCGCAGAGGATTGTCTATTCGTCGTCTTCGTCGTCCACGACAATGTCTGGGAACTCATCGTCATCGTCGTCGTCGTCATCCGCAGCAGCCTTCTTGGAGGCACTTGCTTCGGTCATCTTCACGTCCTTCGCTTTGACGGCAGCAGGTCGAACATCGTCATAGTCTTCGTCTTCCTCTTTGTCTTCCTCTTTTTCGTCCTCATTCACGACCTGAACCTCTTCCACTTCCTCTTCAGCCTCCATCTCACCGTCTTCATCATCCTGGTCAACATTGTCCACCTTCTGCTTCTTTGGCGCCTCGCTCTCGTCACCATCGTCATCATTCTCGTCAACATCAACACTCTTCTCATCGTCCCAGTCGTTTCTTCCACGCACTCCCGAGGCCGCTGCAGTCTTGCTGTTCGCATTCGCGTTTCCGCCGCTGCGCACAGCGGACGTCGTGTACCCAGAGAGCAGGCGCTGCTGCTGCTGCTTCTTGGCGCTCTCAGACGAGCTGATCGTGTCCTGGAAGGTGATGGAAAGAGGCGGTGCGCGCGGGTGCAGCAGCGTCTCGCCGGCGTTCAGCGCCACGAGTTGCAGCATCGTCGAGAGCCCCGACGAGCCGTTCAGGATCGCCGCGTGGCGCGAGTGCTCAAACCAGTAGTTCATGCCCGTGACCAGGTTGGTGCCGTGCGCGCCAGTCGCGTCCGCACTGGCGGCGTCCGTCAAGAGCACGAGCGCGACGGCGTCCACGCCAGAGGCAGCAGCCGCATTGCTGAACTGGAAGCGCTGCTTGGCGCGCTGCTGCATGGCGAACAGCGCGAGCTCACTGGCGGCCGAACGCGCAGCCATGGGCAGAATCGAGCCGTAGACCGCGACGCACGTGGCGATCGACAGCAGCGCGGCGTCCACGTTGCGCGCGAGCAGCGACTGGCGGTGGCTCGACACGAACGGCAGCGTGCTCGCCGCCGACTCGGAGAGCTGCGCGACCTCGGCCTGGCGCTTGCGCTTCTTGCCCTTGTTGTTGTTGTTGCCACCTTTCTTGTCGGCCAGCGAGGCGGCCGCTGGCGCGCTGTCGACGCCGTTGCTGGCTCCGCCATTGACTGGTTTGTTCTCCAGATCCGCCTTGCAGCGCGCCACCATCTCTTCCAGGAGCGGCACGCCGAGTTTCTCGACGGTACTCGCGCCAAGCGCACGCACACACACGCTGATGGCGTTGTAGAGCGCGTCGTGGCTGTCGCGGCTGCCGTTCTCGCTCGCGACGCGGAGCACCTTGATGATCTTGCTCGCGTGACGCAAGGCACAGATGCCCGCGCGCTCAACCGTGACTGAGAGGATGCGCAGCGAGAGCTCCTGCACGTGTGGCAGGATGCCGTAGACCACGCTCGCGGGCAAGCGGAAGCCGTCGTCCGAGAGCGCCGTCTGCTTGCCGATCTCCGTGGCACGCACCGCGAGCGCGCGACGCGCCAGCGTGACGACGTCGTTGATCACGAGCTGCACCTCGCGCTCCGAGACCGAGCGGCTCTTCATGGACTCGGCGATCACGTTCGCCGCAATCTGCAGACGCAGCAGCGCCAGCTCCGAGCGCTGGTACACCGACAGCAGCGCGTCCGCCCCGACGCTGTTGTCCTTGACCCAGCCCTTGTGGGTGCCCTGCTGCTGGTTCGACGACGACGACGGGCGCTTGCCGCTCAGCAAGTCCACCTGCAGGTTCACCATCTCGATCGCGCGCTCAACGATCTGCTTCCAGAGCGTCGGCGTTTTGTCAGACGCGTTTGAGAGCAGTCCGATGCACTTAGCGCCGACCGTGAGCGCCTTTTGGCTCTCGTTCTTGGCAAACGACTCCGGGTACTGGAACATAAGCGCGCAGACCTGCTCGATCTTGGTCGCGTAGATGCGCAGCGCGTTCGGAGACACCTCGAGCAGCTCCGTGAACACCTGCACGCCGCTGACCCAAAGCTCCACGTCGCTGGGCGTGAGCACGCTCTTGCTGCCGAGCGCCTGTAGCTGCGAGAGCACGGACGGCAGGAACTTGGAGAAGTTGTCGTAGAGCTCGCGGCGCACCTCCGATGTGAGCAACTCAATGTTGCGCACGACCACGGCCGCGACGTTGAGCGCCGGCACGAGCACCGGGTTGCTGCCGGCGTCCTGCTGGTACTTGACGGTCTTGATGACGCGCTCGATGAGCTTGGGCGTGAGCTGCTCGAGCTGCTCCATTGCACATTGCTGCACGACGACTAACTGCAGCTCGAACGCCGCGGCGCGCACGTGCTTGTCGAGCACGGCCGGCGGCTGGTCGATCAGGTGGAAGAGCTTCGCCTGGAACTTGTCGAGCGCCTTGCCCGCGTCCACGAGGCCGAACACGTTCTGCTGCTGTAGGATGCGCTTCAGCTGCGGCAGCTGCGCGAGGAAGAGCTGTTGCGCCGCCGTGTCCATCGCCAGGTTCTCCGGGAACGCGAGCGCCAGCACCGAGTTGAGCAGGTTGCGCGCCAGCGCGCTCTCGTTCGCGTACGCGGTCGCCATGGTGATGACGATGATGGCAATTAAAGCGAATTGAGCTTTTTCGTGTGACTTGTGACTGTGCAAATAAATGGTCGCGATGACCAATGGTTGCGAGGATCTCACTTTCAGCCAATCATGCCTCTCTAAACTGAATTTTCAGCCAATCAAATGGCATTATTTTCGAAACGGTACGATCTTAACCAACAGACTTGGCTTCAATCTGACTGAATAGAAAGCTGAAGCGAATGCACGCCCTCCTGTTAATGCTTGATCTGCTCGAGCAGTCCCTGGCGGATGAGCTGCTCCACGTCCACGCGGCGCAGAAAGTGCGTCGAGTTGGCCTCAAGGTTCACGACGCCGCTCTCTGTCATGATCTCGCCGCAGTCGCGCAGCACGCGCACTTCGACGTAGAGGTCCTTGGGCGGCTTCGAGTCCTGTTAGAACAGCGATAGATATAACGCGAACCCAATCAATTGAATCGCTCCTGACAACCTGAATGACAGCTCTTCGTACCGCTGAGAGATCGATCTCAAAGTCCGCCATGTAGTCTGTGAGCAGCTGGTCGTACGACTGGAAGAACTGCACCTCCCGCTGGCAAAGACTGCACGCAAACAACGGGTTATATGTGGAGCCACAGCGCGTCATTAGAGAATACGTCGTGACTATAGTCAGTATTGTAAAAAGTCGCTCACTTTGGCGCCAGCGTCGCAGGGATGATCGTGCCGGTCTCCCACCGCAAGTTCTTGATCTTCTCCGTTCGTTCATATCTGCGCACAAGTATACAAACGCGAGAGCACATTCAGCCGATCGAGCTTGCATGTGCCAACTGTAAGCGCCAATAGTGACAGAGAGGCACTCACAAATAGGCCAAGAGGCACCGCTTGTTGCGCAGCAGGCACTGGTGGCTCACGATGAGGCCGCAGTGCACCGCCGGCTGTTGCTCAATCTCATCTCCATAGACCCTGTCGCCACAGTGCATACACACATGCACAGCGTTAGCAGATGAAATGCGTTATCACAGTAGAAAATCGCACACGCACACACCTGAGCTTCTCCATGATCTGCTCGTGCAGACTGCCGACCTCTTCGACCACCTGCCGCACCTGCTCGTCCTGTGATGCACACAAACCGCATGCACGCAAGGGAAGGTGTCAAACAGTGAGTAATAATACAACATGGCTGTCCACGGGCGCTAAATGCGTACGGCAAGAGAGAGAGACGTACGTTGTAGGGCGGCAGCCAGTCGCTCCGCTGCAGCTCGCGGAGCAGCTCCTTGGCCTTGGTGCACAGCGCCATCGCGTCGCTTCTGTCTTTATTGCGAGCGAAGCCAAAAAAATATGGCGGGAAGTCAAATTTTGGACGCAATTTCGGACGCACTCTGCGAAGAGCTAAGTTCGTATCTTTGTGAAATTTTGCAGTGAAGTACACAGCGAAATTTCGACAAAGTAGAACTGCACTTGTCGAAAAGCATGACGCGTACAGGAGGAGCCAAAACGCAATCTCGAATATTTTATATAATTGGTGAATTCCAACAAACTAAACGACAAAAACACACACGAAAATGGGGGATCTCCCCACAGCGACGAGATCCCATGCGTGCTACTTGCTTTATAACGAGGACGGCGGCGACCGATTGCACGCAGCCGCTGATGGTTGGATCCTCGCGAGGTGTTTCTCCTATCTCTTCCACGCGCGCGCTCGAAGCTGGAGTTTGGAGCTTGCCTCTCTCGCCGTCGTTCTTGTTCATTCTACTACTACTCTCCACCCCCTCTCCTTCTCCATCTCTCTCTCTTTCTCTTTCGCTTTCTCTTTCTCTCTCTCTCTCTCTGTTTCGGTTCTCGTTCCCGGTCTAAGGCGCAGGCGTCTCGGGGGAGTCCACACCAGGTGAAGATGGTGCCGCTGCTTCTGGCTTGGAGGCCGGAGCCGCCGGGATGCCGTCGAGTTTCGAGGCAAGCGTCGACTCCATGCGCTCAAGCTGCTTCGCGAGGTCGCTGATCTGCTTCGAGTGAGACGAGATCGCGTGCACCATGTGGCCCTGCTGGTTGCGCAGCTGCTCCTGTGTGCTCGTGGTCTGCGAGAGCAGCTCCATCAGTCGCATCTCCATCTCGTTCTCCGTCGGTCCTGCTGCTGGAGCTGCTGGAGCCACCTGTGCTGCTGGAGTTGGTTCTGGGAGGGCAGCTGGAGCTGGTGCTGGTTCTGAAGCAGCAGTCGGTGCAGGTGCAGCAACGAACGGCGCGGTCGCTGGTGGTGGAGGAGCGGGGGCACGTCGCACTGGAGAGCGTGGCGCTCCAGATGACGGCTTGACGTCGCCGTACGACGTGGAGCGCTCGAGCGCAGCGATGGCGAGCGCGATCGGGTCTTCCTCAGCGGCTGCTTCCGACTCCGTCGTCGTCTCGGCTAGTACACTCGCGAGTATCTCTTCAAATTTCTTGAGCAAACCGCGCACGACGGCCTGCAGCTGGGTGACGACGTCCATACACGCGTAGCGCGTGTGTTTGTCAAACACTTCAATCACACCGATCGTGTGTCCATTTGCCAACGTCAACGGGATGCCGGCGTAGAAGAGCACATTGAGTGTGTCGCGGCGCCACGGGTTGCCCGCAAAGCGGAGGTCCGCCCCCATGTCACTGCACACGAGCGGCGCGCCATTGCGACACGTGTGCGACGCGAGCGCGAGCGTTCTCGAGACCGGAGTCGCGTTCACCGGTAGTCCAGACTCGGAAACCACAAAGTAGTCGTCCTTGTCGAGCAGCGCGATGACCGCGATGCGGCTCTGGGTCGCGATCGACGCCATGGAGCAGAGCTGCGCGAACCGCTGCGCCACATTGGGCGTGTCCGTGAGTACGCGGCGGATCTTGCGCACTGAGTCGAGCCGCTCCTTCTCGTTGTCGAGGCTGCGCGCGCGGATGAAGCGCTCGTTCCCGCTCGGTCCCTTGGTCTCCATCACCGGATATGGCACTTCCGCGAGGTCAATCATGGGGCCGCACGCCTCATTCATGCACATCTGGCACTCTGGCGGCGCAGCAACTGAGCCAAACGAATCGCGACGCGAGCGCGCCACCCCCGACTGCGCGGACGCCGAACTGGACGTGCGGCGCAGTCCGCCCGAGACTAGACCGGCGGCATTCGTCTGCTGCTGCTGCTTGCCCCTGTAGTTGCCCGGCGTGGTCGCTGCGGCCGAGGACGACGACGTCACGGAAGACGCTGAGCTGAACGGACGTCGCTTCTCAGGCTTGGAGTGACTCACCGCGGACATGAAGGAGACGGCACTCGCGCGGTCGCCGTGGCTGCTCCCTCCATCTCCAAACACGTCCCCGCCAAAGA
>JAADVN010001141.1:0-10300 GCA_023335535.1 Globisporangium spinosum | reverse complement strand
GAGGCGAGCCGTCTGGCTGCGCTTGAAGAGTCTGCGTACCAGGCTGAGCTCGAGAACGCGATGGCGGTGAAGCTTCAGAGCCACTGGCGCGGCGCGTCCACTCGGTCTGCAGTATCGGCGTTGAAGTCTGAGAAGCAAGCTGCTGAGGATCGACTTTCCGAAAATGCTGCTGATGCAATTTTTGAAATAGTGACTGAGGTGGTCGTGAAAAACGCTGTCGAGGAGGTGTTGGATACTGTGGAAGTATCTCTGTCTTCCGAAAATTCGGACGCTGATCGTGTTTCTCAACCCCCTCGACCTACGCTCGCGGAACTCCAGAAGCTGAGTATGCTCGGGAGATTCTCTAATGCATCCGACGACAGCTATGACAGCGAAGATGATGATGATGATGACGACGACGATGACGAAGAGGAGGAGGAAGATGCTGTTGAGAGCGGTGCTGCTTCTCTTCAATTGGCCGGAAACGTGTCGTCCCCAAGACGTTTGAGTAATGAACCCCAGAAAACATCGGAGAGTCTCACGATTCGCGACGAAACAGACAGCGATGGGAACGCAGACGATGATGAGGACGAAGACGAAGACGAAGACGATGTCTTTGTGGATGCGATTGAGATGCCAAAATCGTTAAACGGCCCACCAAAATCGGCAGCTGCCTCAGAAGACGGGTACAACACCGCTTACGAAACTGCTCCGTCGTCCTCCGCGTCTACCCACGTCTCGGATGAGTCTTCCCCGTCTTCGACGGTCGAGTTTGTTCCCGACGTTCAGCCCGAAAGCTATGATCGCTTCAGTGATGACATGTCCGATTATGTGTCGGACTTTGAACGTCCCTCATCTCCAACAGAAGTCACCCTCAACCGCAACTCGTTTGACTCCGGCACTCCGCGCGGTAGCTATGCGTCCAACTCACGCGACTCGCGAGACTCGTATGGACAGCTTTTGTTTGAGGCTATCAACACTGTCCCGAAGCAGTCGCCGCAACAAGAAGCGCAGGTGGAGCCTCCACAGTACTTTGACACCGACAGTGAGCGTGGAAGCCTCGCCGAAGCTGATTCCAGCCGCGACGACAAAGAAGAAGATGAACACCACACCTTTTTGAAAGACGACAGCAACGCCACCAAATCGTCTGGGAAGCGCTGGGGTCGCCCCAACTTGCTGAACAAGCTCTCAACCGACAAGCTGGCGCACGTGTTCGATAAGAAGCCAAGCAGCAGCTCGAAGGCTTCTTCCAGTAACAGCAGCTCGAAGGCCTCGTCGAACAACAGCAACTCGTCGTCGAATGATGACAACGACGAAGAGCGCAAGCCACGGACGACTGCGTTGGGGGCTGTCGCTGCGAAGCTGATCGCAAAGACCACGGCTCCGAAAACATATGCAATCGACCAAGGCCACCCTCTTCCGAGCAACCGATTGCGCAAGGCGAGCAGTTCAGCGAGCGTCGACAGCTCAGATCTCGAAGGCTCGGTTGTGTACTCTCCAAATGCGAACGAAGCGAAAACCAAGTCCAAGTTCAGCTTTTTCCGCGCGTCTTCCAACGTCCCTCCTGCCTCGGCTCTTGCTGCATCGACTGGGGGATTCGCCAAGCGCTTCGGCTGGAAGAAGACTGCCGACAAGAAGAAGGGACGCCGCGACGACTACGACGACGATGACTACAATGGTCTCTCGATCGCCGCTTAAGCAAGCCGTCGACGTCCAGGAATTGGTTAGTGTCTCTATGTGTGTACTCTATTTCCTAATTAATGTGTCAAGTGTGTGAATATGTATATCTTCTCTAGTTTGTCTTGCACGACATGCGTCTGCTCGTCAGCACTGCTGCAAGTGCTCTCAGCTTTCCTGCGTAAATGTAGCTGTACTCGAACTGTAAGGCTGTAGTTACTACTCCAAGCGCCCCTCCTGGCTCACATGCTGGCGACTCGAACAGCTCAAGACTCTGTCGAAAGAGGATCTGCAATCTGTAAAAGCTCACAAGCGCCGGCACGAACGAGCTCGAAGGCACTTGAAGCAGCAGCTCTTGCAGTGTCTCCAGCTGCTGCAGAGCGGGTTCGAAGTCGCCGAGATGGTACAACACACTGGCGCGAAGCACACTCCACTCGCAAATCGCCTGGGCGTCGAGCGAAAATGGCTGGCGCTGGTGGCTTTGACGACTCGCGTTCAGCTTGATCACTTTGCCCTTGAACCGCAGGAGTCCCATGCACGCGACACTCGTGCTCTGCACTTGGAACCGGTCGAGGTACGCCAATGCTCGCTCGTGAAGACTGTTCTGCTGCTCATTTGACAGTCCATTCGTTGACGTGGAGTAGTTCACGCAGTACACATACAGGATTTCGCACGGCAGCAAGTGCAGGTACCAGTCGGGACTGTTCAAGTACACCATCATGCGCTGCGCCAAGCAGACCGCCTCAGCGTCTTTAACTTTGGTTTCCTCTAGGAACCGCAGCGACGACCGGAGCAGCAGCCGCACAGAGCCCAGCAGTTGGGACCGCGATGACGAGGACGGAGTGCTTTGTTTCTCGCCATCTGAGAAGAGGAACAGGTAACCTGCAGCGAGGAAGATGCTGCCGAGTCCGCGCAGTTTGCTCGGCGCGCTTGCACACTTGCAAATCTCCATGAACATCGGCGTCGAAATGTCAAAGTTGAGGTCCACAAAGTGTCGGTATCCCGCGTCAAAGCGCAGCAAGTGGGCATGCTCTTCTTGCGATGAGAGCGCAATGGCTCGGGTCAGGTACTCGAGTGACGATGATGATGATGACGAGTTCTCTCCTTGCTGAGAATTGGATTCGTTCAGACTCGCGCTCCACAGGTGCAGCACCGAGTTCGGGTAGCGCTGAAGGCATTGCTGCTGGAGTTGGGCGACTTGGAGCGCATACTTTCGTTGAGTTATGCCATTGCCACCATCGTTGTCATTCTGAAGCATCCTGATCGCGCTGGAGCTGTGGAAAAGCGCCAACGACGCCCACGTAGCCCGAGCGTTCGCAGGATCACGGCAGCATTCGAGCAGATTGTCGAGTGCTTGCGCTGGGTCAAAGCCCCCGGCACTCATGATAATGGCGCCAAGCCACTCCAGCCCTTGCATAGCAGTGGCGCTGGACAACTGGAGCACCCCAAGACCAAAGCGAAGCCTCGTTCCCAAATCGTGACGCAAGCTGGCTGGAAGATTGTGAGACGGACTCGATTTCAGTTGACCGCTGAGCTCTGCGTACACTGCAGCGCAGCGACGAAACTGTGCCATCGCCTTCACGTTCTTCTCTGCAATGAGCTGGAGCGCGGACGACAGCAAGAGCGCCTCCGCGAGCGAGATTCTCATCATTAACGCACTCGCGAAAGAAAGTGACGGCAAGTCGCACAGCAACTGGAGCCACCGGAGCGCCTGCTTTGCCGTCTGTCGTGCTCGCATCACGATCAGCGCATCGTTCGAGATCAGTACGCGAATCAGCTCCATCTCGAGTCTCAATAGCAAGAGCATCGGGTCTGCTGCGCCTCCTGTGGCTACAAGCGCGTGCAGCTTGTCCTGCGCATCCTGGAGCTTGTGGTCCCACATCCACGCTTGGCACTGCGCAACGCGCTCTGAGACCTCTTGCTTTGTGAGCGTCATGTTTGGGTTTCTTGTGCTGCATATCGATCTACTTGCTTTGTCGCTCGACACCAAATCCTTGATCATGGTGCGCTCCAGGTCTGCGCGCTTGGGGTCACAGAACCGGACCACGCGCGTCGTCGTCGTCTTCACTGTCGTCCTCTTCTCCTCTCCCAACTCATCCTCTTCTGTATCACTGGCGTCTGCTGGGATCCATAGCTCAGTGAACCGCCGCATCGAGAGCCCGGGCACAGCGATTCCGTCGATGCTGATCACCACGTGGCCGGGGTGCAGCATCGCATGGCTCTCGGAGCGCGCGAGCAGCTCCGGCGCGACGTGCTTGAGCACGAACTGGCGGCTCCAGAGCTCGCGCGTGAAGCGCAGCGCCGCTCCGGTGTCAGCAGCACCCCCGGCACCTGGCGCGCAGCGGCAGTCGCTCTGCTCGAGACGGCACTCGTACTCGCCCGGCGCCATGGAGCTTGCTCTTCGCTTCTTCTTCGCGCCGTGCCTTTCTCGATGGGTGCGCGTGCGTTACAATGGCTGGCAAATAATGAATGAATGACGGACGCATGGCTGCGTCACTTGGTGACCATCTGGCGCTGCGGTTGGGGCACTGGCTGTTCCCTCTTTTCCTGTCATAAACAGTCCTTTTATATGTAATACAGCGAAGTATTGGACAAAAAGTAACGGAACTGATAGCAATGCAAATATGTTTCTAAATTAATTCTAAAAATGGTTAAACGCGAAAATACATGATTGAAGCTGCGGGAAGAAATACTACATTTGAGAGGATCTGACCCTGGCGATCTTCGCGCGAGTACTGTGTGTCCGTTTCATGAGGATGCCGAAATCAGGTCTTCTGAGATGGATACGTTAGCTCATCCGGGCTTCTCTTGATGGACAACAACCCCACGCACCAGACTACTGATTTTGAGACCCCGTTGCACCAACACTAGTGGTGGTTGTATGAAATTGGTCAACTCAGGCTTTCTCACTTTGTAGCTCTTGGGTAGGAGGTTTGCTACCAGCGGCTTCGGTGCCTGCATCCTCCTCGGTACCGTTACTGCCTGAATTTGCACCGGTCTCCTCGTTTGGGGGGAGAGGTGAGGCAGATGCTGCTTCGTCCACAGCATCTCCAGCAGCAGCAGAAGCATCAGGATCAACATCAGGACCAGCTGTACCAGCATCCTCAGCGACTCCATCAGCACCAGTTTCCTCAGCAGCAGCAAAGTCTGCCGGGTCTTCTGGAGGCGGTAGTCCGTTGCTCGCGTCGTACCCCAACTGAGAATGGTCGTACGCTTCAAAGTCGTCCAAGTCCACTCTTCCACCGCTGTTCTCTGTGGCATCCTCCTTTGGCACGTTCTCATCCAGTTCCGCACTTGATGAAGCTGGCAGTGGCGAGAGAATTTCTGCAACCTCAACGCTAGTTTCGCCTGGTGACGCTGTTTTTGCTGCACCTGCTGCGCCTGGTGTTCCATCATCATCTCGAGCAGGCGGGAGGCCGTAGCCATCACCCTACAATTACATTACATCCAATCATGTTGAGGTAGTGTCGAATGCAAATGAGTGATTCCCAACATCGCCATTGCAATAATGAGTGCAAGGCAAAAGTGGTATCAACCTCACCTCGTAGTTTGCTTCGGACTCGAGTTCTGGAGCTTCAAAGGCTGGTGGAGCTTGTTTTTCAAAAGGCTTGTTCTCTCCCTCTTCCTCTTTCTCCGCTCTCGCACTTGGTGCTGATGTCATCGTCTCTTCTTGGCGTGTGCCCTGCTGCACTGGCACTGGCACTGGCAGTTGCTCATCGAAAGTCTCCTCGGCCTCAGCTTGGGGGTTGGCATTGTCAGCTCGTTGTCCACTGACACTTGATTCATCCTGCACCTCGCTAGATGCCAGCACCTCGTCGCTCACTGGTGCAGGTGGTGAATCTCCTCCTACAGTTTCAGCTTCGAATTGTTCAGCATTGCTACTCTCCTCGACATGGACTTCCTCTTCTTGTGGAACCTAGTTTTGCTCCTAGTCCCGTAATTCGTCGCTTTTGTGTTGCTCCTCTGCCACGACAGTAGTCCCTTCAGCAACTCAAGGCGCCTCTGCTGCGAACTCCTGCTCGTAATCCTCCTGGAGTTCGTCTGGCTGGGCCATGACCACTTATTCTGTTTCCTCATCTCGCGCTGGCACTGCGTGAGCTACTTCGACTGGCTCCCCACTCGTTTCGGCTTCGAAATCGGAGGTTTCTTCGTATTCGTTCGTGTTTTCCTCATACAGAAGTAGTTCCTGAGCGCGTTGCAGAGGCTCTGGTTCCGAATACGCTGCTCCTCCCGGAGAGACGTCGAATTCTGCTTCTGTAGCTGCGAACGCTCCTAAAGCTCCACCTTCTAGGTCGCTCCCATTCGCTTGTGGGACTTCACGCGCCTGGTACGCTTCGCCAAACGTGCTCGCCTCGACGGATTGAGCTTCAACTTCAGCTTCCAATTGGAGATGGTCGATCGCGAGCTGGTCGGGTAGGTTGCTATTGTCGCCACCTGCAGGGTTACCCACTTCGTCTTCACGCGCAGCAGCAGAACCTGCTTTTGGGGACGAGGCAACGCCAAATTGCTCCACCGCGCTCTGTATCGTCACCTCAGAGCGCGAACTTGTCGAGTCCCCTGCTGCAAATCTCAGCACCCACTTGGTGAACTCGGTCTTGGAAATGCTCTATCTCGAGCTTTTGTTGAGCTCGCGGTAGGCGCTAAGCGTCATGTTCTCCAGATCTTCGTCCAAAAGAACAGCCCAACTCTAGAGACCACGCAGAAACCCCTGACCGTGCACAGAAACGCGATCGTCTACGGTGACGACACAATAGACACGATTAATGGATCAGTGAGATCGAAAGCAGCTCCAACGATTCTTAGCAGAGTCTCCTACCAACTCGTCCATTGAGGTCTGCTCGGTTGCGCCAAAGTCCAGCGCGTCGAAGACACTGCACATTCATCCGACAATCAATCAAAGACACAACAACAAGATTAGAGCGCAATGACTGTGAAGGAATCTCCAGGCGCTTCTCAGACGACACAGGCAAGGATGGAGAGCGTACGTCCAGCTTTCTCTACTGCCGGTCCAGAACACGCCATGCAGACCCCGCATATAAACGCCAACGCATTCACTCTGAAAAAAAAACGAGAAGAGTTAATAAACAACTTGGGTAGCGAGCAGTGTGATAGAGCAGCAGGGCTCTGTCCTCCGTGCATGCCGTTTGTGCTGCTGAACGCGTCGATGGTCTCCGCGGCCCAGTCCTTGTCGCCAGCGAGCAGCTCGCTCAGCGCCTGTGCGTCGAGGCCAAAGCCGAAGTCCTTGTCCTTGTAGCCCTGTAGTAGTCTCTTGGCGCTCTTGAACTCCCCTGCGAGCAACCACGCAGCAACAGCAAGCCACGCGTCAGCCAGGATAGAAAGCACGCATGACTACAGATACCCACATGCTATACGCGCAGGCACTCATGCGCTGGAAGGCGGGCGACAGCAACACGGGCGACGACGCGCTCGAGCCCACGCTTCGCAGTCGTTCCTATCCCCAGAAGATTGATTCATGAAGCCATCGACGATGGGACTCGAAAGGTCACGCGTTCACCCACTAAGTTTGCATCGGGTGGCATTAAGTTCGCATTTTGAAGAGGACTATCATGTATAGTATACATATATACTCACTCGTGCTTTGTTTATCCGGCTTCCATTTTGGTGATGCTAGGTACGCATTGCCTTTCGCTAGGTACGAGTTGCTGTTTGCCTTCGCCTTCTGCTCGCATCAAATCAAACCAGTTCAGTATGGAAAATGGTCTTCGACAGTGACTCCGATGAGGACGACTTCGCGCCTGTGAATGCGCCTGCAAACAGAGGCGACGGTGGGTATGCGGACGGCACTGGCAATGGCGGAGGAGAGAACGAAGGTGCAAACGTGTATGCTGCGTACAACGCGTTCTACGATGAAGAGTTAGAAGAGCCCAAGAGCGACGCGCCGAGTACTCACTTCGCGCCAATTGAGCGCATCAATGACGATGACCATAGTGCCGACGAGCTTCACGATGAGGAGGAGAAGACGAAGAAGAAGAAGGTTGCACACAGAAGCCCTGGTCGCGCGAGCAAGCGGCGCAGACGTGTTGATGCGCCCGACGGAGGCGGGAAGTATGACGACGATGGCGACGACGATGGTACGTGGCCTTTGAGCAGGACATAACCGCTTTGTATGGCAGTTGCGGACTGGATTCTCTTGCTTTGCTAACACAATGCTGACGGCTGTTTTACTGTGTGCATGGGTATGCTGCTGTGCATGTATGTGTACGTGTAGACTTTGAGTCGCAGCAGAGCATCTTGAAGTGGGTGCGCACGGTGCCTGGTCCGCTGCAGGACGTCATGAAGAACCAGCAGGCGTGCGTCGCTATCTTACATTTTGAATTGGGCTTCATTTATGGCTACTGACTGGCTTGTTATGACCACGGCTGTGCTGCTGTCCGTATGCCTGTATGTGTAGCATGGAAGCCGAGAACAGCGGACAGTTTGCCAGTGGAGGGTCCATGGGGTCGGGCGCCATGATCTCCACGGTCTTTGACGACGGCCCCTGGGTGGACATGTGCGACTTCCTCGGCATCCCCACCATGCGCGGCAGACTCTACGGTAAGCGGGCTTTACATATTTTCAGTATTGACTTACTACGTTGCGAGATTCTACGGCTCTCTAACGTGGTTCTTTCTCTTTTTGTTGTTGTCTACACAGGTGGCGTTCGCATGAGCAGCTTGAAACACACGCTCTCATACATTCTCGAAGACGACCAATCGTCTCCAAAGATCCCAAAGGTACTTTTATGAAACCCAAGGCTTTGCCTAGAAACTGGTTTCTAACAGCTCGCTTGGAACTGTTCGCAGCTGCTGCTTCTGGTCAAGTCGATGAAGTATGTAGACGAAGAGATCGTCGCTGTCTTTCACGTAAGTGCCAGTCCATGATGAAGCTCAAACTCTTGTGCCGATAGTCTCATTCACTGAGCATATGCTATTCTCGTCCTATTGCTAGGACCCCACTGGAGAGATCGAGGGGTATTTCCACCGAGACATTGTCGAGCAGGTCGGTCCGGCGCTCGGAGCTGGCACGGGCGTGCTGCTCCGCAAGGTCTCAGTGTTCACACCCACGGACGCCACGTCCGTTGGTCGACGCAAAAGCTACTTGAACATCATCCCGCGCAACCTCCAGCACGTGTTCTTGCCGAAACTCCAGGAGTCGTCCTATGGTGCAACCGTTGACGCGTACAACAACGAGCGCGCTGTGCTGGTGGCGGCGGAGGATGCAGATGACGAGAACCACCGAGCGCAGGAGGAAGAGGAGCAGCGGCTTTTGCAGCACGACGCGCTCCGCCATGCGTCGACCGAGCTCTCGTTCCTCTCGCAGCGGCAGGTTGTTCATCGAAACCCACCCGTGCGTTTGGACCCGAATGCCACGGCAGCGACTGCTGGGGACGGCAAGGGAAGGAAGAGCAAGAAGTCCAAGAAGAAAGACGAGAGCAGTTCGGGGCTTGGGAAGTGGCAGTGGAACCAGTTGGTGCAGCGAAAGTCGTCGAATGGGTCGAATAACGCTGCCAGATCAGCGAATGCGGCTCACGCTGCTGGTAGAGAGACCAGCAGCAGTAGTGCGAGCAGCCAGCTGCTCCCAACGTCCAGGTTCACAGCGTTACTTTCACGGCAGATCGCGACCAAGAGGAGGTAAGCTCTACGTAGAAACTTGCTTGATCGTCAAGTGCGTGTCTGCTGTGGAATAGAGGACTTGACTGACTGATTGCCTGGTCCTGGGATTTCGTAGATCAAGTGATACCGGGATGCCTGAGTCTTCGTTCGTTGCAATAGAAGAGGGTAATGAGGAAGAAGGCACAGCGGAGTCTGTAGAAAACAATCGAGCCATGCCGACGAGAGTTCGATTCGCCTTGACACCTGTCGTCGTGGAGATCCCAGCTGCACGAGGAGTACCATCTGCCGACGTGAGTGAGAACGAGGAGATTTCCCTCAATGAAGACAAGTTGACGCCGCAATCAGCTGCAGTGCTTCGTCATCAGAGTCCAGCGAAGAAGAGTAAGGCTCCAGCCATTTCGTTTGCCAAAAGAAGAGACGAGGAGGTGGAAGTAGTCGATGAGGATGAGGATGACGACGACTGGTAGGAGCGAAGAACACCGAACACCATCACCCATTTTGCCCAGAAAATGGACACTTGATTATGATGAAACCCCACATACCGGTATCCTCATTCAACCACAGCCATGCCATCTTAGTATCTCTGAGTGATCGAGATTGTACTCCTCGCATCATCAAAGGTAACCTCTTGTCCACAGTGGTACCTGTCTGTGTGGTAGCTCGAACGGATGGAACTCATCTTTTCGTGCATTTTATGCACAGAACAGGCAAAAATCGACCGAAGATGACCGAAGATGACCAGATGACCAGATCACTTGAGGCTTTGTAGAGCCAGCAGCTCGTTAGTTTTACGCCAACAGCTCATTTGGGAAATCACCAGCACACCACGACGACCAACCTGACTGACTGTCTGAGCTATGGCGTCCGAGTGGCTCGCATTCGCCTACACAACCAGCAGCGACTGGATGCAAATCGTCTCAATGCTGGCAGCGCTCTTCCTCGCCTCGCAAGTGGTAACCCAACTGTATGCACGTTTGACGATGTCCGGCTTGGAGAAGAACGCCCCACGCGTGCCTCGCCCTAAGGGGACG
>JAADVN010001140.1:0-10317 GCA_023335535.1 Globisporangium spinosum | reverse complement strand
GTCCACATTAACCCTAATGGAAAGATTACCGCTAAAACCTCGAAGCTAACGCTCGGTTGCGTTCATATAGAAAACCCGAGCCAAAACGGCACATCATGGTTAAGCTCCAAAACCTAAACCAAATTGACTTGGAATTTGTATCAAGATGTGTCAGCTTAGGGATCCTAAACCCTATGGTTATGACGATGAAGGTTACGGCAAGTTGGCGAATACGGGTGATGATTCCGGTTCGAATGATTGGCACGATGATGATGCTTTTGAGCTGGAAAGGGTAGTGATTCTGGAGGCGTGAACGAGGACTTTTGTATCGGCTTTTCTGACAATGTTAGAGGGGGGGGGGAATTTGCGTTGGCTAGCTTGGTTTTAGCGAACAGAGTGATAATCGGCTGATGAGTTCATCACTTCAGTAACTAAAGTGGAGATGCTCGGCTAATGTAGTCGTTCTCCTTGAGTCGTTGCTAGGTGTGCACCTGCTCAGACTGACAGGTTCCTGTGGAAACCTAAAATGTAGACCCAAAGCTCTACAGGTGCATGCCCAAAGCTCGAAAGTCGTTCTCCAAGACATGGTGGACGCTTTGCGCCAGCTCCTGTGTATGGTTCCTGGCGACCTCCCCGAGATACTCGCGAACGAGGTGCTCTTGGTGTGCACGATGAACCTGCGTGAAGACGTCCTCTGTGGCAAAGAAGTACGGTTTGTTTGGATTCTTCTCGCACTTGCTGACGTGCTGGTGCGCATCGTTGCCGCAGTCGGCGAGGCAGTAGGCGCAGAAGCTGCGGCGGCAGCTCGGTAACGCGCACGTCAGCGCTGAGCACGTGTCAAAGTCGAAATCCGCAAACACGGACCTGCAACTTGAGCAGCGAAGGTTCAGGAGCTGCTCGCGAATGTGCTGCACGTGCTTTTGCTCTTGAAGACCCACTGCCTCGCCGCCTTGAAGGTGGACTGGGAGGATGATCTGCAGGTCTCGGAGGTCCGCGGCGATCTCCTTGAACACCGTGTGGTGAATCTTCACAGAGGAGATGCTGCTGCTAAAGTACTCAATGAGCTTCGCAGTCCGCATTTCGCGATGTACCCGAGCGAGCATATCAGCTGGCACATAGTAGCGGCCAGGATACGGGTTCTTGCTGCAGCCCCTGACGTGGTGGTGGGTACTGCCAGAATCCGAGTGGTAGATCAAGCAGTTCGCGCAGAAATTCGGATTGCAGGTCGGATTGCCACATTGCACGCAGGTGCAGCCATCAAAATCGAGAAACACGGTATTACAGGCTAGGCAAGAGAGGTTGAGGATCTTGTCTTGGATGGTTCGAATGTGGCGCGCGGCCTCGGGGAGCTTGCCACTCTGGGAGTCCTCGCACGTAGCCTCTTTGTGCTGGTACACGGCGTTCCCTGTCGCCGCCGAGCAGCTCAGGCAGTAGCGACGAGCACACATGTCGCAGGAGATGAACTGACCCCCGTTCTTCCCCAGCACCTGCGACTGCCGCTGGAGGATCTGGTTGCAGCCAGGCTTGGGGCAGATCAAGCTCGTGCTTGGCGACGTAGTCAAAGACTGCTGTCTCGACCAGACCATCGATTGCGCCTGCGATCTTGGCCACGTCGTTCACGTGCAGAGGTTTCGCGCAGTCGGGTGCAGGGCACACGATAGGGAGGCGGCCGGACACTTGAACGCCAGGCTGAATACACTCGAGGCAGAATGCGTGGGAGTAGAAGAGTAGGCTCATGCTTGGGTCGTCGATCGGCAGGTAACACACCCCACAATCGGGCTTCTCGGCAGTTGCGTCAACCAAGCGGCGCTTAAGCGCGAACCCTTTCGTTGATCACGTTGCGATCAAATTGTCCACTTGGTTGTTTGATCCAGACAAGAACACACACCCGCTGCTTTCCACCGAGTAGTGGAACAGCTCGTGCACAGCCGGCTGCTCCCGCATCCAAAGTTTGATCGCTTCGTCAGTCGCTTTAAAGCTCTTCTTCGTCACTGCGGGATTCTCGTCTTTGCTTTTCTTCCTCGAGTGCGAGCCGAACTTCCGCAGATCCACTCGCACCATCTTGTCCACAACATCGAGGGCGACGATCTGCACGGACAGCGCTTGCAGGGACTGGATCGCTTGGCGCCGATGCGCAGGCTTGTCGTAGACCCAGAACTCGCGCGTCTTCGTGATCCAGCGCACAAACGCCGGCGAGCCGTGGCGAGCAGCATTGCGAACATGCTCGTCCATCCAGGTGCTCACCTTCATTCTCCCAGTAAACGTGAACCGTTGGGTCAGATCAGCACACACCTTCTCGCACTCCAGAGCCCGGTCCAGTCGCTCAGCGATGCGCCGCAGCGTTCGGAGCGACTCGCTCTTAAACTTGAGAGTTACGATTTCGCTGGCTGCGCGTGTGGCTGATGTGTATGAGGCAATATCGGGGTGGATTTCCTGGTAGTGAGCTCCTTGCTCACGCGCCGAGGCGGTCATTTCCGAAATAGGGCGACGGAAGCACTCAAAGAAGTGCAGGTGGACAGTCGTGGTGTACGAGTACTCGAGGTCAATGCGGATCGGCTGGCCATGCGACTTCTCCATCTCGCTCCACAACGGACTCTGCCCGGCGTCCACGTATACCTCCTCCAAGCGGTGGAGGTCTAGGAAGTGCACCTCCATGCCAGCTCGGCGCGTTGCCTTGTCGACAAAGTCTGTATGGACGGCCGTGTCATCCAAGAACGACAGCAGCGGCAGCATACGCTGGAAGCGCGTCATCAGCTCCAGTTCCTCGTTCTGAGAGTCGTATAGTTGCGCGCTTGCGTCGGCTGCGCCTCGCTCGACTCGGGCTGACATCACCACAATCGGCCGCAGCAATTGGATCAAGTCGCGCTCATCCAGATGAAAAGACAGGCCATTTTTGATCTTGACACAGTAGCGCAACGCCACCCGCGTCTTGGCTGGCATCGCTGCGATTGCCTCGCGATCAAAAACGACCCTGTAGGACGCACCAGCGCCTGTCATCTCTTTTACCAGCGAAGGCAGCCACGCCTGTGGATGCTTTTGCTGCCCCTCGCGCCTTTCAGGCACGAGACCTACGGCCGACAGGGCAACCTGACCCAGACCTGCAATCTCTCGCGCTTTGCCGATGAACTGGTTTGCGGTGTCTGCCGTCCAGAAGTGAAGATTCGCCCCGCCGGTCGCTGGCGCATCCGCCCACGTCAGCAAGATTCGGCCAGCGAAGTCCTGACGCCCAGCCTCGGGCGTGATCGCCATGCACCGTTTAGGAGTAACTTCGATGAGCCCACCGGAGCTGTTGTACTCGCCCCGAAGGCGTTCCAAGAGAACCTTCGCCACCTCTTTGTCTGCAAACTTGACGGTCACATTCCGCACCTTTCCGCCACCGCTTTCACTATCACCGGCTTGCGAGAGTGCACTGGACGTGTCAATCACGCGGTCTCTGTACCTGAGCTGAGCCGCACGATGCTCCGCCAGACGCCCTAGAGCCTCTGCGTCCGTGTCTATCAAGCTGCAGATGTTCAGAGTCGAGAACTCGTCGTCGTAGAGCAACTGTTGTATCTGGACGCCCTGCGTTATGACCGCGCGAGTCGTGCCTAAGTACGTCTCTTCACTTGTCTCGAGCTTGAGCGCCTCTTGCTCTTCCCGGAAGCGCTCGTCCAGCGCGGTCACAACCTGTTGTTTGTTCCGAGGAGCGAACAGAGCGGTCACTTGGCTCTGCGTGAAGTCCAGCGGGGTGTTGCACTGCAGACGCTTTCCCCACGAAGACACCAGCCTGGACGTCTTGCCAAACACGTTTCGGAGCAGCTCGTACGAGAGATGGTGCCACACGTGTAGCTCCACGGGAAGATCGAGCTGTCGGTCCACACACGTTTTGTAGAACGCGGGGCTCTCCTCTTGGATCCACTTGCGGTCGATTGAAGTCACCGACGACAGATACGTCATCTCAGACAAGCGGATGCTGCTGTCAAAGATGATCCAGGGAGGATACGACGGCGCCGTCTGGGCGTTCGCTTTGTGGTGCAAAGCAGAGCTCGAGAAGATGGACCCCACTGCGCCAGAGTGGAGAGCAAAGTACTCTAGTCCTCGACACCCTCGGGGCTTGTACACAGACGCACTCATGAAGAACCCGGCAGCGAGGATACGCCGGACGGTGCCGTTGCTGACGTCCGCGAATGATGCCAGCTGTTGGTAAGACAGATTAGGTCCGTTCCAGGGTTTGGCTCGGCGGAAAGCCTTATGAAGCTCCGAAGCAAAGTTGCGTGCCATGTTCAGAGCCTTTTGGTTCACGCTACGCGCCTCACACCACATTCTGGCATTTCGCTCGCGCTTTTCCTTTTGCTGGCGAGTCAGCGGCTTTGCTCGGTCATTCGCCACGCTAGTGCCCAGAGCCTCAGACTCCGCAGACTCGGCGCTGGCGTCGCTGCCTTCAAGCGACGTAACGCTTTCCTCGTCGCCTGCGTCTTCATCGCCATCGCCAGCGGTCGCGGGGGATCTTCTCTTTCTCGTCTGCGTCCATCTCCTGCGCGAGCAATGCCTGGTTTCGCCGGACGGGTGCCGTGACCTTCATCTATAGAAGGTGTCTGCTGAAATCTTCGCCTGCTGCCGCATCTTCGTCGTCCTCGTCGAGCGAATCCGTGGTGTCGGCTGATGTCGTCGTCCGGCGCGTCATCTTCAGCGGCAGGAGTCGCTTTTTTACCCTCGACGATGTCTCGCCAGTCGCAATAGACGCGGAACATCGACACCACATCGCCTGCCTCACCGTTGACCACTTGGCCGATCTTTTCTTTCGCAGCCGCCTTCGCTACGGCGTTTTTTCCTCCTTCCCAGGAGAAAATGTTGACGACCGACAGCACCGCCGCCAGGTCGACTCCGATGTGCGTTAGTCCCTGACGAGAGGCGTACGCCACTATGTGAACCAACGTTGGGTCCATCTGCAACTCTGCGACCTGACGACCCAGCGGCGTCACGCGGTTCGCGTCGTCCAATGCGCCAAACAGCCGCAGCTCGACCTGCGCGGTTTGTATCGCGCCGACGTTTGGAGCCTGGACCCAGCGGAACATGTGCGGGTCGACGCCCAGATCGAAGAGCGCCAGCATCGCCAGGCAGAGCGGTCAGCGGAAGATCTCCGCGGCGTCGCCAATCTCCACCTCCTCAAAGTCCTGCGCAGCATACAAGCAAAAACACTTGCCGAGTTGCGTGCGACCGGCTCGTCCTGCGCGCTGGACCGCCGAACTGCGGGAGATCGTGTAGGTCTCGAGGGATGAGATGTTCCGAGTCGGGTCGTACACCATGCCTTTCCTGAGCCCGCTGTCGATCACAAAAACGATGCCGTCAATGGTCACCGACGTCTCCGCCACACCCGTCGAGAAGATCACTTTTCGTGGGCGATGCGTCTTTTCCTTGTGCTTTTCAAACACGAGCTGCTGCTCTTCTGGGTCCTGTTTGCCATACAGCACGTGCACACGCCCGAGAGAAGTTGATCACGCATGCCCAGCTGCCTTGCGCAGAGCTTCATGAGGCTCGCCTCAAACGTGTCCTTGGCGCGTAGGACGTCTTCCTGTCCAGGAAGGAAGCACGGGATATCACCCTCATCTGGGCCGTACGCCGCGTGGATATCCAGCGCACGCGCGACCATCGCCGTAGCTACGCGAGACGTATCCGCGACGCGTCCGCGCTCCTGCGTTGGGAGGGGCATGTACTCGACTCGACAGGGTACATCCTCCCCTGGATCTCGACCACCGGCGTATTGTCAAAGTACCCTGAGAACAGGTCGAGATCGATAGTCGCCGAGGTGACGACGACTTTGACGTGGCTCCACTTTGGGTGACTCTCTTTCAGCGAGCCCATGAGCAGTTCGCAGTTGATGCTGCGTTCGTAGGCCTCGTCGAGGATCACGCAGCCGACGTTATCAAACAGATTCCCATCGTCGTCGCTCTTCTTGGTCGCAGGTCGGCGCGCTCGAGCAGTCATCTCAAGAAGCACGCCCTCGGTGATGAACTCGATGCTCGTCTTCTTCGAAAGCTTCTTCTGCCCGCCGACGCAGTAGTCGACATCGTGACCGACGAACGCGAACTTGCCGCTCCCGCCGCTGAACTCGCACGCCACGCGGTTGGCCAAAGTGATCGCCGCGAGCTTCCGCGGCTGCATGCACAAGACGCGCTTGTCTGCAAAGCACGGCAGATCGGCTACGTATTGCGGGGTCTGCGTGCTCTTGCCTGACCCCGTCTGCCCCTGGACGATTGTGAGGCGCGATGCTGGTGGCTGCAGATGCTTCTCGATCTCGAGGCGCTTGGCGAACGCGGGCAGGCGAGCTCGAAAGCAGAACACCTCCCGCTTGACTTGGTACTTGGCTTCGTCGCTGCTGCCGCTAATCCGCTAATCCGCTCTGCGCGCTTGATCACGTTGAAAAACACGTCCAGTTGGGTCTTGAGCTCTCGGATCCTGGCGAAGATGGCTCGCCGCTCCGCCACGTCCTGGTCGCTGGCCTGCGCGCTGCTGTTGATCACACTGGAGACGCGCGTGAGCTCGCGGTTTTGCACTTGCATCTCGATTCGGTGGGTGTTCACCGCTTTGTCCACTTGCCCAACAAGCACCACCGCAGGACGCGCGCTGGCTTCTTTCTTGCCGAGCGAGCGGAGCACGGACTCGATGGCGGGCGGGACCCGGCAGCAGACTGGCTCGCGCTTGCAGTCTCCTCGGGCGGCGGCGACTGAGTCGGCTGCTTCTTCCCGTTTTTCTCCATGTTACCGCCGTCTTTCGCATTGGCATTCGAGCCGTGACTCTTCGCCTTCCCAGCCACAACGGGGAGCTTGGCTGGGGAATCCGCCGTGGCCTTGGACGGAGCTGCAGGTGGGATAGCAGAATGGCGACTGGGGCAACCGATCTTCGAGCCCTTGGAGCCGCATTTCTGGGGAAAGCTCGGACACAGTGGTCCCCCTCGGTGGCCGAAGTAGCATTCATGACGGGTACAATTGTCCCCAAACTGGCACGGCTTCGGCGGGGAAGGAGTCACGCCCGGGATGGCAGTGCGTTTGATGTCAGGGTGGCGACTTGGACAACCATCGGCGGATCCCTGGGAGCCGCATGGCTGAGGGTACTGCGGACACAAGGCGCCTCCAGGGTGGTTGAAGTAGCACTCGTGGCGGGTGCAGTTGTCCAGAAAGTGGCATGGGTTGTGCAAAGCGACATCTGCAGTGGTGACTTTACTCGAACTCGATTGGCTCATCGTGCTGTCCGCTTCGTGTTGCTTCGTCTTCTTCTTTGCTGGCTCGCTCGTGTCGGTTGGTTGGCGTTTGTTGTCAATTTGATTTGTGGTTCTTCCTGTAGCGTGTGTCCATGACGCCCTTCGCTGGCTAGACTCGCCACCCCCGTCCGAGAATTGCACCAAGACCTGAAATCGAAACCACGCAGTCAGGACTTGGAAACGGCCGCGAAGGTGGTCGCATCGCTCCTGGGCCAACGAGGCGTCTCTGCTAATTTCTCTTTCCAGCGAAACGGATCGTTAAAGCGCTTTCTTTCTCAGCTCTGCTCGTACCCAACGCGCAGTGGGGCCCCTCCTCGACATTGCGCCGCTGGAGTTGTAACCAACGGCAGGAGTTGTTGTGTTCGGGGTGGAAGCTGTTGCCTTCGTCCATCCTTCCAGAAGATGCAATCTGACTGCTAAATCTGCGCTGCGACCAACCACAGTCCTCTTGCGCAGCCATCTCTTCGACCACGACCAGCTGGGTAGTTGATTGGCTCGATTTCACAAACCAACACCAAACATCCAAACTCCCGACACCATTAACTCCCCAGTACCTCGTCTATCCTCTCGCCCATTGGGGTGAGAGTATGTATGAGCACTCTTCAGCCGGTACTTCGGCGCGATATTCGATCTTGATCTATTGGAAATGATGGTCCATCTGCACGCGATCTCTGATTCAAACGTCTGAAGTGCCAACACGATGAGAAACACTCGAGGTTGTAGGTGGTTAACAGGAATGCACGGGTCTGACGGGTAGTCGAGCGGCATTTATCACAGTGGCGCGTTCTTTCAACTGAACTCATAAATACTTCATTTTTTCATAGGATACACACGCGAGACACCGGCAGACTGACAGCAACATGCACGCGCACCTGGAGTTTACTGGCACGCCACGAGGCGCTGCGGGCTCACCACTTGCTCCCAGCGCACGAGCACGGCGCCTGTCTCGATCAGCAGGTACGTGGCGTGCGCCTCGTTGAGGCAGTCGCCGTGGCCGCCGTACGTGATCTCGACCATCGGTCCGCCGTTCTCGTCGTCGTTGATCTCGGTGAACGTGATGTACGTGTAGCCGTTGCGGATGAACATGACGCCGTTGCGGCTCTGCGCGGTTTTGGACGGCTCCACCACGAGCGTCAGGATCGATAGCGTGCGCTGACCCTTGTCGTTCACGTCCTCTATCTTGGAGACCATCGTGACCATGCGCACGTGGTGCGTGCGGTTGTCGCTGGGCGAGTTGCGCAGGATCACGCTCGTGGACGCGTCCACCTGCTGAATCACGCGCGAGATCATGACCGTGCGGTAGAGGCGCGCGTAGAGCTGCGGCGAGTGGAAAGTCCTCCACGTCTCGCGCAGCATGTCGTCCGTCGCCGCGGTGCTCGAGGCGCAGGGCACGCGCTTCGTGAAGTGGAAGCGCAGGTGCTGCTTCTCAGCCACCGACCGCTGCGCCGTCCAGCCAAGACAGCGGTTCTCGTACGAGTCCACCTGGCGCGCGGTGAAAAGCGCGTTGAACTGCTTGCTGTCTTGGTACATGGCGCGGATCATCTCGCGCGCGGTCTGCGGCTCGTACGGCTCGAAGAAGAACGGCTCCTCGTCCTCCATGAAATATGTCCAGAAGCCTGGGCGTCTGGCTGGGCTGGCGCTGTTCGGTTCGCTCTTCACGGGCGACGCATGCCGAAGAGACTCGTCTGACGCGTTGAGCGACGACAACAGCGCCGAAGACGACGACGACGGGTCATCCAGCAGCAGCGACGTGTCGATCATGAGCGCCGCCTCGAAGATCTTGTACTGCTCGATGCGCGCCTGCAGCGACTCGATCTCGCCGTGGATCACGTTCTCGAGCTCCACCGCGGTGACGTATTGTTGGAAGAGCCCTGTATTTGGAAGCAGTGGCTCGGGAGGCAAACACGCAGACGCAAGATCACTGGGGAACGCCACCGCCGTCTGGGGCAGCTTGAGGTCGCGCGCCATGTCGGTGCGGTCTCCGCGGCGTCGGGCGTCCAGTGCCTGCTGCAGCACGCTCTGCAAGTGCGCGCGCTGGCTGCGCATCTGGGCGAGCGACTCGCGCTGGCGGGAGCGGCCGCGCGCCATGGAGAGCGCGTGGCGCTTGCGTTTGTTGGCCGCGCTGTCCTCCTTGAGGTCGTGCACAATGCGCTCGATAGTCGCCAGGTCCTCGGCGGACGGCGCGTCACGGATCATGATGGCTTGGCGATTGCTGCGCTGCTGTTCGTGTCCCCTGGGCTGCTGCTGAGTATGCAGACGGCGCTCGCTCTGTTTGGTCTTCAGTCGCGGAGCTCTAAGTCTTTGGCGCCTTTGTCACTCGTGGTCTGAAGCTTTTTTGTCTGCGTTTTATCTAAATGCACATTTGTTTGGCCGGGTTTTCTATTCAAAGAGAACACTCTTCAGGTTCAGACAGGCAACAACAACGTCCTCAGGATCAGATTCAGAAAAGATAGGTTTGGCACCGGAACTCACCTAACACTCACACTGAAAGGCTAAATAACCTTTATCTGCTGGCTACAAATAGTACAGTAATAAACGAGTTCCAAACGAATTCCAAAACAGTCCCAACCCAAACCATCGTTTCTGCATCAGACGACAAAAGAGACATGAGCATCGATCGATTCGTTTATTCGCTTACAAAAACGTTATTTAGGGTTACAACGCCGCACATCACAAACACCAGCAAATAGAGCCAACAGAATCGCTCTACACGGCCTCTGGGCCGCAAAAAACGACAAAAACGAAACATTGAAAAACACAGGCGGGCACACCCAGGAGCGATGTGCGCTCGACTGAGCAAATTGTGAAATGAGGACGAATGAAGGGGCTACTAATAGAGTCAATGCGCCACAGCTCAAACAGTCCACCACAGCCACACAAAAGGAGGAAGAGATACGCGGAGCATATCGGGAATGTTATTTCTAGATTGCATTCGCTCAACCACACCCATGAGCACGGCGATCGCTCGCTCGCCGACATTCAAGCTTCTTCCAGACTCCAGCGGCAAGCTACCTGAGCGTCGCGAGCGAGCCCGAGAGCGAGAGCTATAGCAGACACCTCTGGGGGGGGGGGGGGGGGGGGGGGGGGGGGGGGGGGGGGGG
>JAADVN010001139.1:0-10327 GCA_023335535.1 Globisporangium spinosum | reverse complement strand
TCTTCCCTCCAAGTCGGGAACGCTTCCTCAAGACGCTCAAGCGTGTGTGCTGTGTTCGAGGGACTGTTGTGAACAGCGCCCTCTTACAGCAGGGCTCGCCTTGCTCGTTGTACTTGATCGCATACACCCACTTGCAGCCGATAACCTTGGCGCCATGAGGTGGGAGCACGAGTTCGTACGTTCCGTTGCGCTTGAGAGCTCTGAACTCGCTTGCCATTGTGGGTCTCCACTGCTCCGCGTCTGGCGCCGTGAGTGCGTCATCGTAACTGGCTGGGGCGTCGAGCCCTAGATGCGCATGCTCGATCGTCAAGCGCGCTCGCTTCGGCTCGCGTCGAGCCATCTCACGATCGCGTCGCACGATGGCGACCGACTCAGCCGCTGTAGAGCTCGCGCGTGTTGGTGAGAGCGGCACGATGTTCTGGGCCCGAACAGGGACGATGCTCGTCTCCGCGTGCTCCGGCGAGACAAGTCGGGGTTGCAGCTGGTCGAAGCGGCGAGACGACGGCTGTGTAAACACGATGCGCTGGCCGAGCAGCTGCGGTGTCGGTGCTGAGTGCCCTTGATCACCGCGACTTGTGCTACGCGCAGCACGACCGATCTCCCCCAGCGCGGTGATCTCGTGACTGCCTGGTGCATGGTCGGGATCCGAGTCGCCGATGCCTTCGATATCCATCGGTCTGTGCCTTGCGGCTGTTCAGCGTCAGCTTGTTCTGTCATGTCGACACCCATGGCTGTCGGTCCTGCATGCACGTTGCTCGGGTTGGACGCCTCCTCCTCGTCGTCAAACACGCTTACCGTCTGTAAGAGGCTATCCGAGACAGCCTCAAACACGGCACACACGCTTGCGCTTGAGAGGAAGACTTGAGAGGAACTTGGCAAAATTGCAACTGAATTAAAATGCTGTTATGGTTCCTGTCGCTACTCCTAATTAGCCTCAAGGGCTCCTACAGGTTTTATGAATAAAACCTACACATGCAGAAATAAACCTAACAAACTGATATATAAAACCTTGGGTACGCTGAGGTTCAACCCATGGAACCTTGAACTTGAAGTCCTGTGGAAAGTTCCCTGTGAAGTGATTGGTTCACACCATCACTTCAACCCGCAGTGACACGTCGCGTGCGTCACCAGCGAGGTTCCCCAAAGCAGGAACCATCATTCTGTACTGATTGGTACATGAATGCCAACACTCTGTACTGATTAGTACATGTGAAGAACATTCTGCACTGATTAGTACAGAGAACCTTTGTGACGTCATCAGATGACGTCACACGTGCATGCAGGGACCTGTTATACCGCAATCCTTATGTCTTTTGTCTCTGCAATGCACGCTGAAGGTGGTGTGTGACGCACACGATCTGGCAAACAGATCCACCTTCATATAATGGCTGGTTAAGGCCCATTACACTAGTGCATGTGTTAGCAAGGTAATTCGTAATGATGGACTTAGTGATTAGCAATTTCTGATAGAAACTTTGCATTGCTGTGCGCTTTTTATTTACATGCATATAGACGCAAACGAGTATGACCTTTTTGAATATTGCTACGACTACGACCGAGCGCTATCGTTCGGCGACGCTTGGAACTGAAGGTCCCGCCGCGCGTCACCCAGGCTGAAATCCTCTGGTGCAGGGTTCGACAAACAATGCGACCATCGTTTGCTGCCCTGGAGCTCTGCGCGCTGGCGCTTCAGTCACGCTGGCTGCTAGACCAGTCATCGCCGGTTTTCGATGCGCTTCAGCCACGACTGCTACTAGGTGAGAGGCCATCAATGCTGCTTCAGCCAGAATTGCTGCTACTGGAGGAGAAGCAGCGGTCGCTCAAGGTACCGGACCACGAGCGAAAGAGTCAATGTCACGACACCTGCGTTTGTTGTGACCGGCTTGCAGCATTGAGCGCACTTGTTCGGTCTCTTTGGAGCACACTCGGCTTCTACAACCTCGAACCGAGAAGGAGCGCGTGCGATGACACGTGCGCGCTGCTCGCTTGGCGGTCGGCCTTGCGTTCGCTCCACGGTGAACAGATCAAGCACTTCGTCTACGTCTGGATCACACCCAAGCATCTCCTTGTACCAATGCGAGTGGAAGTCGGCTGGTGCAAGCGCCGTTTTCGGGCGAATCAATTGGCTGATCTCGTGCGCGCAATGCAGACCCCAAGCGCTCCTGTTGCGCCAGTGCATGTCTTCAAATCAGTGACGTGCAGCGCCTTCGTGTACTCCTTGTGCGCCTGCTTCAGAGCAAAGTGGGTGATGCAGCGCAGCACAGGAGCAAAGATGCTCATTGGTAGAGCGAAGATCTCCACGCGCTCGCGATTGAGTGTGTCCGGCAGTCGTGCCAGCCGGGATTTGGTGGACTTATCGATCCTGTCGTACACATCGAGAAGCGAGCCGCGAGCGCGTTGAAGATGAAGCTTGATGCTGCTCCAGTGAGCGCCTTCTGCTCTAGAGGCCGTTGTGTGGCCGAAGTGGAGATGCTGGTCCACAGAGTATCCAGCGATGCGGTCGATCAGCGGGGGTTTGTTCTTGTTGATGTAGAAGAACGCTTGCTGCAAGCACCGGACGGTGTGAGCATCTCTCGGCGTCTGGTGCCACGGATAACTAGAATCGCAACCGAACAGATCGTCATTCGCCAAACTCCACTGGCCAGGAAAATCCTGTTCCGAAGACGACGTCTTGACTGCGCGGTTCCAGCTCTCGATCACCTTCTTGAACGCCAACTCCGGCATTCCTTTCGTCATGAAGTTTGCAGTGATGTTCTTTCCCACATGCCAGCGGCACAAATCGATTTGGGCAGTGGGCCAAAGCGGCTGGACGGCGTTGATGAGCGCCTTCTCGTGGTCGACGACGACGATGCCTAATTGGCGCGAGAGACAGCGTTCCAGCGCAGCAAGTGCCCCTTGTAAGTTTCTTCCAGCTCGTTCTCCATGAAGCAGCACGCGATCATAAACGCATCGTGAGTTCCAGTCGCGCCGACAACGTGCAGCAGTGGCATCTTGCGCTTGTTGCTTTGGCAGGTACAGTCCATCAGCAGCACACGGCAGTTTCTTGGGATGAGACTCTGACTGGAGGATGGCGAAAAGAACAGCCGTGTGAGTCGATTGTTGCCGTCATGAAGACTCGATGACAGCATTTGTTCCCTCTTCAGCTTCGCGTGCAGGGCCTCCATCTCTGTCATACTACCCAATTGCGCCACCCTGAGCATCTGGATCGAGTTGACGACATCTTTAAGCGCCAATCACGGGAACTTCACGCGCAGGTTCTCCCACAGCTTACTCACCTCTATACCCGCAGCGTAGCCTTCCTCAATTGATGTCTTGACATCGTGTTGCTGCTTGAGATGGTGACGTGTTGAAGAAAGAGAGCAAATGGTAGATCCCGGCAGCTTCAAATGCATCATGTGGGTGCCCTGGGCAACATCTGCAACCCACGATCCTGGCCCATTAGCTTTAATTGTGAATTCATAAAGGCAACCAACCTTCTTCGTTCGCTGTGTGCGCAACCCTTCACTTGCTGCCGTTCCGCTGGCCTTGTGGCTGCGTTTGAGGCCCCCTTGTGAGCAAGCCAGGACAACACAATTGTGATACAAGCTTTTCACCACAACAGTAAAGCCTTCGCTGATAGCAAACGTCTTCAAAGCAGACTTCGCGTCGTCTGCGGACGCGAACGGCCCTCTAGGAACGGCCTGCTCTGGTTTCCACTCGACTGGAGCGATGTTGTCCATCTCCGCTAAAGCTTTGTGGCGAGCTGTGACCCTTGGTGCAAATGAAGCGCCTCATACAGGGATGATGTGTGTGGGCCACATCGCATTGCGTAAAAGTGTTTTTACCGTGCCCTTTTCGATTTATGCCGTGCCCTTAGAACTTCCCCCATTTTATCACGTTTTGAAGTGTTCCGATATTGTGGTATACCGGTACCGCATTACAGAGTATCCGAGATTGGCGAAATGCTTCCCCAACAAACCCAATTGCAAGCAAAACCCAGATCAATCAATCCCAAGTCAAGCCAAACCAAGTCAACCAGCATGGACCAGGCGCGCCGCAGCACGGGGCTCTCGGCCACCAAGCTGCACATCCTCGACCGCCCGCTGAGCCGCGGCAAGAACGAGGTCAGCGCCACCATCTCTCCGTACATGTATATGCGCATTGTGTCTGTATGCGTGTATGCGCACTGACGCTCTCTGTCGTAACACCCCAACACTTCAAACAGGTGAGCCTGAGCGCGTTCTCGTTCCTCTTCTCCGAGATGGTGCAGTACTTCCAGGGTCGTGTGCAGAACATCTCGGACCTCGAGAGCAGGTAGGCAATACACACAACAGCTGCGTGTATGCGTGTGTATATGTATGTGACTCACGTGTGTATCTGTGTGTGGATGTATCTGTTGGCTGCAGATTGGACGACGCGGGCTTTGGCGTGGGCGTGCGCGTCGTGGAGCTGCTGTGCCACCGCGAAAAGTCTGGACGCCGCGAGACGCGTCTCATCGGCATGCTGCAGGTGAGGTCCAGTTCCATACATCCGCTCGTCACGTAATGTAGCTAGCTCTGTTCTTGGTGCTGACACACACCAACCATATCCACCGCCATACTCTCGCACAGTTTATTGTGTCAACGTGCTGGAAGGCGCTTTTTGGCAAGGCCGCGGACGCGCTCGAGCGGTCCACAGAGAACGAGGACGAGTACATGATCCACGAGCTCGAGCCGCTGACCAACAAGTTTATCTCCGTGCCGCCGGACCTCGGGCAGCTTGACTGTGCCGCGTACATCGCCGGCATCATCCGCGGTGTGCTCACGAGCAGCGGCTTTGCGGCGCAGGTGTCGGCGCACGCCGTGGAGGTGGGCAACGGCCAGCGCGATAAGACCGTGTTCCTCGTCAAGTTTGATGAGAGCGTCATGCGCCGCGAGCGCGTGCTCACATAGGCGAAAGGCATATCGCTTTAGCGGCAATGAGTGAGCGGTTAAATAGACGGTGTCTCTTATTTTGTGCTTGTAGTTAGTTATGACGGACGCTCTCCTACCAACCAAACCTGTCGCTTACATGCGGACGTCGCCATCAGGGCCAGACGCCTGCTGCTGTTGCTGCTGCTGTCCCCACGTGGCGTAGTCGGCGCGCTCGCTCGCCTTGTACTCCTCCACCATGCTCTGCACCACCTCGCGCGCGCTGTCGAACTCGTCCAGCGAGTCCGCGAACATCGGTTGCTTCTTGTAGTTGTCGATGAACGCGTTGTGCTTCTTTAAGCGGTCGTACTGCACCAGCGAGCGTTGAAAGAGCTATGACAACATGCAAACATCATCATTAGTCAGAGCAGAGTCGCCACAATCATCTTCACAATAGACACCATCAAGCACATCGATTGGTACGTACACTACCGATGCTCGTGTGGTTGGCGAGCATGAGACCGTTGACCTTGTGCGCCGTCTCGACGTAGGGCGACTTACGCGAGAGCGCCACCTGGATGGACGCCGGTCCCCAGGGGATGAAGCGCGCGAGCTTGCGTTCGCGAATGCGCTGCAGCGACTTGTGCACCTGCGACGGGTCCACGTCGCCCTGGATGATATTGAGGATCGAGATGTAGCAGCCCTTCTTCGTGGATGTTGAGACCATGATGTTCTTTGGCTGCAGCAGGCGGCGCATGACGTCCAGCACCGTGGTCTTGCGCACCGCCGAGACCTGCGCGTCGATCGTGAGCGGCGTATAACCTGTCATGAGGAAGTGGCAGCGCGGCGTCGGGATCAGCGACGCCACGAGCCCGATCAGGTCGTTGTTCATGTACCCCGGGTACCGCAGCGTCGTGGTGGACGCCGCCATGACGGTCGAGACGAGCGAGTTGAGCTGCGCGACCGTCGGGTTCTCGATGCGCAGGCGGTCCATCGCGATGCGGTTCAGCGCCGTATTGTCCAGCACCACCACGCAGTCGGCGTTGAGCACGAGCCGCTTGAGCGTCAGGATCGAGTTGTACGGCTGCACAACGACGTCGCTCTGGAGATCCGTCTGGTTCGGGAACACCGAGTACGTCTGGATGAGCTTCTTCGGGAAGTGGTCGTTCAGGTTTTCGAGCAGGTACGAGCCCATGCCGGAGCCTGTGCCACCTGCGATCGAGTGGCAGAGCACAAAGCCCTCGAGGCTGTCCGAGCCATCAGCCTCGCGGTCGATCATCTCCATGAGCAGGTCGTGATGCTGCTCGCCCTGGTGGTACCCAGACGCCCAGTTATTGCCAGCGCCGCCGCCGTCCTTGGACGTGAAGAAGTTCTCCGGGTTGTACAGGTTGCGGTAGCCCGAGTTGAGAATCGAGTTGATTACGCGCGGCTCGAGGTCCATGAGCAGCGCGCGCGGGATGTAGTGCTCGTCGTCCGCCTGATAGAAAAACACGTCCTTGCGGTCGTGGCCCTGTGTCGCGTAGTCGTGCACGATGCCGTCCGCCGAGATGCCGTGCTCGGCGCAGAGCTGCTTCCAGAATTCGGCGCCCACCTGGTTGCCGCACTGCCCCACCTGCAGCGTGATGATCTCGCGCGGCATGACTGATTGATGTCTTCCTGCGCTTGCTTGCTTGGTGCTCTCACTCTCTCTCTCTCGCTCTGCTTTTTGGCTCGAATAATGGGCCTCTTTTTATTGCCTTTGAGATGGAAAAGCCCGCCAAAGCAATTCGCAAAGTACGAAAGCGAACTTAAGGCAGTGTTGCATATGGACCCCACCGTGGAGATTATGTCAGTAGAGACTCTTCAAGCTTACAATATTATTGTTGTTACAGGTTCACTTTGAACCCATTTTTCCGCCTCTTCAGAAAGAGCAAATCTCAAATACAAACATCAAATACAAAATGCAAACGCTCTTTGAAAGTGGTCTTTCCATTGCAGAATCTAATCTAACTAACGGCTGCAAGATTGTCGAAATGCTGCTGTGTTTTGGGTCGAGCAATTGGTTGCCGAACACCTGGCCTCACTTGGAGATTTGCCGTGCAGAAGAACAAGCGAAGTGCGCCCAGCAATATTCAACAAAAAAGCAAGCAAACATGCTAGCGCACACCACCAATGACACGCCAGCCCGAGCCAGCGAAATCGAATACTCGGACGGAATGGAGAAGCGCGCGGCGAGAGGAGCTGGTGCTCGACTACGAGTGCGATCTCGAGGATGTTGCAGTTGTGGCGGATGCCTCCGACATCGCCGCGCTCGAAGAGTTCGTCGATGCGGCGAGAGCACGACGACGCCTTCAACGCAGAGCTGGCGCGCGAGCCTCGACGAAGCTGTCGGCAGAAGAGATCGCGGAAATGCAGATGGTCGCCCAAGAGAGATAGTGTGGCGCAGATCCGCGCGTGCGAGGGCTAGAAGCGTGTTCGTGTTTTGTGCCTTTGTCCTCCTACGAGTCGGGTGGCAGCAACAACCAAGAGCGCGAGAGTGGCAATTCTGTATGACCATGCTATGAAGCGGACGCTATTTCTTTAAGGAACCCCCTACTTCCTGGAATGCGCACGGCCATCCTTCTGCATGTTGGTTGCTTGTTCACTTGCGTATGCAGCCGCAGTCTAAAGCACCGAGTCCCTCACATGAGCATCTTGGCACGAGCCCTGAAATGCCAGAAGACAGGGTGGCATCTCATCTCACCCTACCTTCATGCACCAGCACCATCACTCCCACAGCCAAGTTAAGAACCCGATTGACACCAATTCAATCGCGTTCTTAACTTGGCTGTGGGAGTATCTTTTTTCAGCATCACCCAACAACTCTAACCGACGGTCAACTGTCCGATGCTGCCTCCCCACCAAAATCCAAGCTCATTCGTGAATTCGCCAGCTGCTCCGCTCACGTCTGCCTCGCTCTCCACAAAAGTCCTAACGCTCAACCTTCCATCGGTCGCCATCCCAGGAGCGCCATGTACTCGGATCAGCAACAGCCCTCCGCCAGCAGCGCCAGCGAGAGCTACAACCGTAGTACCGACTACGAAGCCAGCCCGGAGAAACCCAGCAGCGGATACAACAGTTACTACCACCCAGTGTCCCCTACAAAGAAGGAGCTGAAGGCTCCGTTGCTCGACAATGGCTCTGGAGGTCATCAGCTCCCTCGACAATACCTGCCGCCAGGCCGCAGTGATGGTGGTAGTGGCAGCAATGACGGAGGCAGTCGTGTCATCGCCTTCATCAACACCGTCGTGAAACTGAGCGTGTTCCACTTCTTCAACGCGGTGCTGAGCATCGTCGGATTCGTGTTGATCACCGGCGGCGTGGACATCTGCATCGCGCTCATCCCGCTCTGCTGTCTCGGCATCCTGCTCTTCCCGTTCGTGTTCTTCATCGTGGGTGTCTGCGCCAAGCTCGACGTGAAGCTCTACAACTTCGTCTCGCCACCGAGCGAGCACGTGTTCGTGGACCTCCCGCGGGACGACCACCCGCTGTTCAGTGACGAGGGGGACGCGCTGCTGTCGCCCAAGGTGTTCTCGTTCTCGCCGCAGTCCATCGCCGCGGCCGTGTACTTCAGCACAATCAAGTTTGCCGTGGGCGTGCTGAGCGGCGTCGTCGTGACCGTGAACATCTGGCTGCTGCTCGCGCCGGTGGTGCAATTGACGAGCAAGGACGCCGTTTACGCGTTTGAGATCGGCGGCCAGAACGTCGACGCGCGTCGGAATCCGCTGGTGTTCGCATTCGTCTGGACGTCTGTGCTGCTGCTGAACGTCGCGCTCATGCACCTCTTCGCCAAACTGTCACGCGCGTCGACGCGCTTCTTCTGCTGCGAGAAGCTCTCAACCTACCGCTACGTGAGCTCGGCGTAGATGACAGCGAAGGAATCCTTCTCTACCTCCTTTGTTTTCCAGTAACGTTTCAAGTGTATTGTGAATTGCCTTCATTTGTATTCCGCTTTAGTATTCGTTCTCGCCGCATTTGATCGCTGTGTGAAATGGCTACGAACTGTTGTCTCATATCTCGTGTTGGTCGAGAGAGAGCCCACGTGGTGTCGTTGCATTACCCTCTGTGCCATTTTGACACAACGGGAATGACAGTCATTCCCAATCAGCTGTGGGTTTCCTCAGCAGCACAGTGGGACGGTGTTCTCACATTCTAGGTGCGTCTTAGCGTTCCCTCTTGGACTCCAGTCCTGACTGGTTGGGTTGAGAACCCCGTCCCTCCTGACCGTAGCTCATTCGTGAATCCGCCATCCGCAGCCGCAGATAAGCACGATGTCCCAGAATGAGCGACAAAACCACAACTACACCAGCTATGACGTGGACAACGGAGGCGTCCTGGTGGGCACAATATCAGCAGCTACTACCACCCGTCGTCCCCCGACCAAAGAGGAGCTGAATGCTCCATTGCTCGACAAAGACACTGGCGGTCACGAACTACCGCTGTATGTGCCCCCAAGTCGAAGCGGCGGCGGCGGTGGTGGTGATAATGTTGGCAGGCGCATCTGCGTCTTCATCGGTACACTCGGGAAGCTGAGCGTCTTCCACTTCTGCAACGCAATCTTGAGCATCGTCGGGTACCTGCTGATCCATGGCAGCGCAGGCATCTGCATCGCGCTTCTCCCGCTTTGTTGCCTCGGCCTCCTGATCTACCCGATGGTGTTCTACTTCGCTGACATATTCTCCAGGCTCGACGTGAAGCTCTACAACTTCATCTCGCCATCCAGCGAGCACGTGTACGTGGTGGACCTGGAGCAGGACGACAACACGTTCGCGTTCTCCTGGAAGTCCGTCGCGGTGGCAGTGTATCTCTGCACCCTCAAAGCCGCCCTAGGGGTTCTTAGCGGCTTCGTTACGATGGTGAATATCCTGTTTCTGGCCGGAGTAATTGTGGCGTTGATCAATGCCAACAGTCACAACAACCGCTACTACCACGCGCTCCAGGTCGGCAGTCTCCGCATCGACACGAGTCAGAGTATGCTAGTGCCCGTGCTCATCGCCGTGGGAGTGTTTCTGGTGAACATCATGCTGATCCACCTCTTCGCCAAGCTATCAAGAGCGTCGACCAAGTTCTTCTGCATCGAGATGCTCTCGATCTACCGACTCGTGAACGAGGCGTAGAGAGAGAATGGGGGAGGGGGGACTCATTTATCAATACTTCTAGGTAGTTGGATAGCGAAGAAGAGCAAACGTGAGATAGCCATAGCCAACCGAATAGCCTCCAAGGAGGCAACCAGGCTGGATTGTTTTCGCCTTTTTACCATAAACTTTGGGTAAGACAACCTGAAAGGCTGAATGCCACTACTACCAGCTCGCGCAACTGGCCGTGTCCGCTCTCCACTCGCACAGCAACTCGCCGCAAAGCAGCTCGCCCAGGTCACCACACCGGTCCATCGTGCGGACAATCGCGCCAAAGGCGTTCACGCGGCCGTGTCCGTAGTCGTT
>JAADVN010001138.1:0-10341 GCA_023335535.1 Globisporangium spinosum | reverse complement strand
GAATGGACGCCCTATCGTCACTCATCTGTTTCGATGGAGGGGGTGGAAGGACCATGTTTCTGAAGGTAGGCTACTTTTTTTCTGCACAGGCGCAGATTTCAGCTTCCAGTTCAAGTGGCGTTGGGAATCTGGACCATCGACCTAAGTACCGCCAGTCAATGCTGGTTCTCAAGCCTGCACCTGCTCGAGTACTTGTCGTGATCTGAGCCAATGTAAGCAGGAATCGACTTCCAGTTCGTGTGTTAGCGACGGCGTGTGATGAAACTCCACATAGAATAACTGCCTCGATCAGCGGCATACGGTCCTACTTCGGAAGTAATACTGCTTTTTTCACAATGTTCCATTCTGTTCACGTCGCTTGCCGTGGTGGGAATTGAAGTCCATATTCTTTGCTGTTGCATTTCGCCCAAAAAGTCTTGAAAATGGTTCTCATGCGACAGTCTCGCGGTCCTTCCCAGTCTCGTGAGCCATGTTTAGTAAATTGCGGCATCTTCAAGCAGCAAGTGGCAACTCATGGCGCGAGGTGTAATGCAATGCCCATACACGCGAGTGGCTCTAGTGTATCTCTCTCTCTCTCTTTGCTCTCGAGCTAGCAAATTCCCAACCGAGCAGGCCGTTAGAGAGGAAGCCATTCGTGTTGAAGCCATGCTCTCACTGTCTGATTATCGTTGCATGGGTTGATAGTTTACCCACCTGAGCAAAAAACCGTTCCACCCACCCATACTCACCCATTACATACAAAACTCAAGTGATTGTGTGGTTGAGCCAACCGCCACAACGCAAAATCACACCAGCAGCAATTGGGCAATTAAGTGATAATAATGTGCGGGCGAGCGCGGTGCACGCTGCAGCGCGAGCGCGTGGCGCAAGAAGCCGGCGTGCCGAGCAACCAGTTCGTCAACGGCGACAAGTGTACGCTATGAGCGCGTGTGCATATGCTATCTTTGTATGTCTGAGGAGCTTACGTGGTATTGCTCTTGCTTGACAGACAATCCGGTGGAGAACATGGGGCCGGGGGGATACATGCCGGTCGTGTACCAAGCAGCCAAGGAACGCGACGACAGTGACGGCGGTGAGCGCCGTGATACCAGCAGACATAAGAACGAGTCTCATATGCGTCTGGAGGCGATGCGCGTACGTGTGGTGGACTATTGTGTAGAGTGTCCATATTGTGAAGAATTGCTGCCAAACTGACTCAACTCCATCGATCCATTCCACGTGTTCTGTGCAGTGGGGGCTCATTCCGTCGTTTATAAAGCCAAACGCAAAGCCCGATCATTTCATCATGTTTAACGCACGGTAAGGAGCGAGTGATGGCCACACCTGCTTTACTGACCATCGCATAACGTGTGTCCGTCCAACTGACTATGACATGGCGATGCTTCAGCTCGGACACGTTGCAGGAGCGGCCAGCGTTTCGGCGGCTAGTGGAGACCAGGCGCTGCGTCGTCATGTGCGATGGGTATGTGTATGACATATGTGTTTCTATTGTATTTGTGAACCACCACTTTGTGATCTGACGTATTCGTTGAATGCGTGATGGCGAATGAAACAAAAGCTACTACGAATGGCAGCAGGTCGACAAGAAAGAGAAGCAGCCGTACTACTTCTATCGAGCGTCCGGGGTGATGAAGGTTGGTTGGTGTGTGTGCTGCTGATCGTTGAACCTTAGCCGGTTAAACGATCGATGCTTATATGCTGAGTCTTGTGCAATGTTTCAGTTTGCCGGTCTCTACGATACGTGGACGAACAACGATGGCGAAGAGATGCATAGCTTTACGATCCTGACGACGGATGTCGCGCCGCACCTCCGGTGGGTGCACACGCGAATGCCAGTACGTGCTTCTGATTTGCCCATTGTGCTATAAGAATCGGTGGATAGTTCCAAAATGCTCACAAAACACACTGTTGAGCGTAGGTGATTTTGACAGACGAAGGCGTTGCGAGATGGGTCTCGGACGCCAAGTTTGCCAAAGTGAAGGACCTCTTGGTGCCGTACACTGCAGAAGACCTCAAGTGGCATCCTGTCGACAAGCGCCGTATGTCCAAGAAGTTCTTCTAACGCTTACCTCTTAGGTTGTCCTTACTGGTTTGTTCAATGGACGTATTTTGTATGATGAACGCCAGTGGGCTCGGTCAAGTTCCAGAGCGAAGACTGCGCGAAGAAAGTTGACATCAAACATGCAGGTGCGTTACAAGTCGTTCGGCAGTATTCAGCATAGCACAGGTCTGTCTGTCATCGTATGCCTTGTAATGATAGAGGCTCATCTTATTATGTGCGACCCTGTCGACTGGATGCGTTCAGGCGATATCAAGTCTTTCTTTGGTGTGAAAGCAGAAAAGAAAGAAGTGTCGGCTGATGATGCTTCTGCAAGCCATGTCACCAATGTGGAAGACGATGCGTCTGTGTCGTATAAAGAAGAGCCAAAGTCAGAGTTCCTTTTCAAGCACGAGCAAGCACAGGTTGGGTCGCCCACAAAGCGGATGAAGCAGACGAGCGACGCGTTCTTTTCACCAAAGCGGCAGCAGCAACAAACTCAGGAAAGCGCGAGTCCGAGGAAAGGTTTCGTGCCGGCGTCTTCTCTTTTGGGCAAGCGGTCAAGCGTCGCGAACAGCAGTAGCAGCAGCAGCAGTACCACCACCACTAGCACTGCGTCCCCATTGAGAGCAGCATTTGAATGGAGCTATTCGTCATCGCCATCGCGTCAGCAGCAACAACAACAACAAACCTCAACACCGTCCAAGAAACCCAAAACCTCGACAACCACAAAGAGCCCGAAAAAGGGTACCTTGCACGCGTTCTTCCAGAGCGCCAAGTGACACCAAGTGGCGAAGGCGACAGGCTCCACGGAGTAGTTTTGCGAAAAGTGTGCGTCGTGAATGTGCCCCCATGAGTCTGGTTTTTAGTGAGCTTTGCACGTTCAAGCTCGATGATCAAGTTTGAACTGAGCGGAACCAATTTTGAGCTTGTTCCCGCGAACCTAACTGTCCGTATAAATCAATCGTCTCAGTTTGCGATCGTTCGTTTCAGCAACGCTTTTTGTAAAATACCGCCACTTTAGATATTGTACTTGAATTATACCACTCCTACCGCCGAATTTATTAATCTTACCACATAAACAGGACAAATCCCCCTTTTTCCGAAAGGGAGACTTTGTACTAATCCCCTTCAAGCTGGAATCAATTTACCTAAAAATTACCTTTATTATTAATACCGTCTATTAATATTGTAAAAGAACCTTTCTATAAAAAGGTATGCACATTTTCTTCATGATACTCATAAACACGGGTTGGTCGGACCCTGTATTTTACAGTAGTTTACAGATGCGCGTCCACATATCGTCTGTCATTGGCGAGCCTGGACATGATGACATCAGCTCCTTCCAATACAGCAAAGTTGGACCGCGCGCGCGAGCAGACTGAAAGGAACGGCGGCCGACGGACACTCGCACTCCCCACGACGCCCCTCTCTCCAGCAGTCAGGAAGCACCGTCCGCACCAGCGCCACCAGGTCCCACACAAGCCGTCACCACCTCAGGTGACCTACCGCCTCGCGAGCAGCTCCGTCGTGACGCGAAGAGCTCCCTCCGCGAATCATGGAGATGAACAAGGGGGAAGCCGAGAAATGCCGCGACATTGGCAAGAAATACTTGCGCGCGGGCAACTACCGGCAGGCGGCCAAGTTCTTTGACAAGTCACACCGCATGTACCCGCTTCCGGGGGTGGACATGATGCGCGACCGCGCGCTGGAGGAGCTCAAGAAGGCCGAGGAAGCGGCGTCTGCGCCATCGTCACCGAGACATGCCAGCGGAGGAGGCTCTGCGCCGTCGAGTGGCGCGGGCGTGCGGAGACGCGAGAGCGCCGCGCCTGCGTCAGCGTCTTCGTCTTCTGGTCGCGCATCGGAGGAGCCCTCGCGTCCGTTCACGGCGGAGCAGGTGAAGATCGTGAACAAGATCCGCGCGTGCAAGAACCACTACGAAGTACTCGCTGTCCCGCAGGTGGCCGATGACAATGAAATCAAGAAGGCGTATCGCAAGGTGTGTATTTGAGTGTGTGGAAATGGGGGATTGCTTTGTGTGTGTGTGCGTTTGTTTGTATCGCATGATTTGGCTGTCATTATCAGAAGCGGTTACTTACAAGCGTGTTTGGGTCCGTCCGTCCCATATGCTATAGTTGGCGCTCAAGCTGCACCCGGACAAGAACAGCGCTCCTGGCGCTGAAGACGCGTTCAAGGCTGTTGGCAAGGCGTTTACCATCCTCAGCGACCCGGACAAGCGCGCGCATTACGATCGATACGGGGACAGCGCACCACAGGCGGCGCAGCAGCAGCAACGCCGCTACCAAAATGACGAAGTGAGCCCCGAGGAGATTTTCAACATGTTCTTCGGCGGCGGGTTCAATCCGCACCGCGGGCGTCGCGCGCACCCAGCGGCGCGCCAGTCGCACCAAGCCCACGGACAGCAGCAGCAGCAGGCGCGCGGACCGCTCGCACAATTTGCGCAGTTTTTGCCCCTGCTGATGATCCTGCTGCTGTCGATCTTGTCGATCCCGTCCGCCCCCGACGTCCCCTTCAGGTGAGTCTCATGGAGCTCTTCGTTTTGGATGTACCTGCATCTTCACATTGGTCTGACTGGGAATGTGGGACTGTTATCCTTATTAGCATGCACGCCACGCCGCAGTACAACGTGCAGCGCGCGACGCAGATGTCGAACGTGGCGAAGGGCATCCCGTACTACGTGGAACGCGACTTTGAACGCAAGTACACGAACCACTGGCGAGACCTCGCGCGCGTGGAGCAGATGGTCGAGCAGTACCACGTGAGTCGGCTCTCGGACAGCTGCGAGAACCTCAAGCTCAAGCAGAAGCGCATGATCTACCGCGCGCGCAACTCGAAGAGCGAGGACCGCGAGGCCGCGATGCGTCAGGCATTAGAGATGAAGATGCCCGCGTGCGAGCAGCTGCGTGCGCTCCGACGATCCAGACAATATTAGAGACTGATAGCCGCTTTCCCATTTTCGCTTGCATGTTAATCCCCACTTGTGTATGATTCCTTTTTGAACAAGCATTGCCATCAGAGCGTTCTTAATCTATGCCAGTAGGCATGCGTTTACCGCCATCACCACTGTCTCGCTTGCTGTCTTTATGTCGTAGAGCGGAGCATACTTGTAGGCACAACAGAAGTTGGGCATGCTCTTCCACTTACGATCGCTCGCTCGCATTGCCTTGCTTTGCTTTGATGATGCCACGCGGCAGATTGTGACATTACGCCATCAACCTCGCTATAGTGCCGTTAGTGACTCTTGAAATGGATCCTACTGAACTGGTACAGTTCTGGTACAAGACCGGTACATTTGTGATTTTTTCTCACATGTGCGTTGAACAAGCAAGCGACCTAGATTGTGGGAGCTGTTCACAAGCACAAGAGCTCCAAGAAGCACGAGCAATCAAGAGAGAGAGAGAGCGCGTGTACGTGGTGGCACTGCGGAGCGAGTAGATGGCGTCGAACGAGCTGGCCGCGATCCTTGCGCGGCGCCGAGCGAAGGCAGGTGGCGACAGCGAGGATCCACCGGCCCCCGCGATCGAGAAGAGCAGCGCTTTGGCATCGTCGTCTTCTTCAACTACGACAACGACAACAGCATCTGCGTCTACGGAACAAGGCGCTGCCCCTCCGCAACCGCGCAGCTCGATCGCGGAGCGCATCGCGAGACTCAAGGCCCAGGGAGCGAACGCTTCAGCCGCTGCTGCTGGGAATGGGAATGGTGGCGGTGGTGGGTTCAATCCTGGCGCACCGATGCCCCGCGCGGTGCCGATCTTCATGCCGCCTCCGCGACCATCGGCTGCGAGTGAAGATGCGGATGCTGCTGCCACTGCTACGACGTCATCGGCATCACTCGCGTCGTCTTTCAGTTCGACTACAAGCTCTCAAGCGACGAGTGAGGCCGCGAGTGAAGACTCGGCACCTCGCCGCACGACGTCTGAGCGAATCAAGGCGCTGCAGGGGATGAGTCTTGGCGGCATCAACGTGAACCCATTCCAAGGAGGCGGCGCACCGTACGTCGCGCGCATGAATCTTTTGACACGAGTTGTAGATAAGTGCTAATCTGTCATGTATGTGTGAACCTTGTCATAGTGGCGGCGGATACCGAAAGCCGAGCTCGGGCGGCAGCTCCATCATGTCCACGGGCGACCAGTACGCGCACACGCACTCGATGGGGATCGCTATGCCCGGCATGGGCGCTGCGATTCCGATGCCCGGTCTTGCGAAAGCCGGCACGCGCATTCCTGGAATGGCGCCGGACCCATCGGAAGCCGCTCAGGAAGGAGACGCAGCTGCGCAGCCGGACGTTTCTCATGTACGGCTGGCTGGTCTACTCATTCTCTCTCGGCTCGTCTGCGCTGTGCACTAGTGCTGACCACGCCATATGTGTGTGTGGGTGTATATTTTTGCTGTTCTGTTTGATCATATCTAGGCGACAATGACTCGGGCTGCTGGACCAAAGCGTCGTGGACCAACACGAGCGCCGCCTGGAGCCGTTCGCATGCCGATGATGGGCGGACCGATCTACACTGCGGACGATGCTGCGAAAGAAGAGTCGAGTGTTTCTGCTCCTTCTGCTCCTATTGCTGATGCTGAGGAGCCTTCTTCTTTTTCGTCATCATCGTCGCTGTTTGGTCCTCCATCCCCAGCCCCCCAGATTTCTGCTCTAGCTCCAAGCTACGCGACCACAGAAGCGTCGTCGACAGCGTTGCCCTCCTCCTCTCTCTTCGGAAGTGTATCAACCACTCCAGCAGCCCCAGTGGTTGCATCGGTACCTGTGACTGAACCTACGTACGTGACTTCAAGCTCGCCATCATTCCCAGAGCCACAGCAAGCCGTTCAGCCACCACAGCTCTCTGAACCGGTTTCTTTGTTCGGATCGACCGAGCAGAGTGCTATTCTCTCAGCATCGTCTTCTTCATTTGGATCGTCTTCATTTGCTAAACTGAGTGTGGAGGACAAGCACGACGATTCCGACGAAGATTCTGATAGCGACGAGGAAGCTGGATCGTTGTTCGGTGGGCCTCCGGCGGGGGCATCGCCAGTGGTCGTGGAGCCAACCCCAACTCTGGTCTCCCCTCCTCCAGCTCCGGTGCTTTTCTCGGCTCCTCCAGCCCCAGCACCGGTGGAAACGCCAGTTTCAGCTCCAGCTGCGTCGCTTTTCGCACCCGCTACCCCAACGCTCGTCACTCCAGCACCAGCACCAACACTCTTCGCGCCTGCGCCTGCGAAAGCACCCTCAACGCTTTTTGGCGGCGTGCCTGCCACTGACGATGACCCGAGCGATAGCGACTGGAGCGACGACGAAGACAGCAAGCCGAGGCAGGCTCCAAGTCTCTTTGGTGCGCCAGTGCCACAGTCCAGTGCAAGCTCCAGCTCCAGCTTCAGCGGCTCGGGATCCGCTTCGTCGCTGTTTGCTGCTGCGCCTGAGCCAGTTGTGGTCAGTGCTCCAGCTCCGACACCAGCTCCAGCTCCGGTGGCTCCTTCCTATAGCAGCACGCCGTCGAGCAGTCTCTTTGGCTCTCCACCAGTGGTGTCGCAGCCGACGCCAGCGCTATTTGCTCCAGCGCCTGTCGCAGCAGTGTCATCGTCCCCTGCGGCCGCGGTGCCACCGCCGCGTGCGCAGCCGTACTCGTCGTTGTTCGGCGGCGACGACAGCAGCAGCAGCGACGACGACAGTGACGACGAGGGCGGTCTGTTCGGCACGGGGCTGCCGACGCGGTAAAGAAACTGAACGACAACCGCAATCTTTGGGTGGAGCGCCGTATGGTGATGATCCATCGCAAGTCTGCAAAGCTCTAGCGTCACACTGTCCATCCACACCAACACGCGCGCGTATTGATGAATGAATTTTGTTTTGCTTCGATTTGCTTCATTTTTTTCTGTTTGATGTTGGGAAAAATGGTAGAATCACAAAAAACATAAGACGTTGTCGCTAAAAACCTATGATGATGAACCTGTCTGTCTGTCTGTCTGCCTGCCTGTGTGCACGAAGCGTGCGATTTGAGCATGGCAATCGCATCTTGTGAGTGGTGTTTCGTTTCCTCCATTCATTCGGGATCTTCCGCACCATGCAATTCGCCTTCAACCGCTCCCACGCACGCTCTCAATCGACTTTCGATCGGGTACTAGCTACTACTGCGCACGTGACCACCTGCACATGTTCTTACCATTGCTGGAAAGGCGCGAGCTTGTCTGTATTGATGTAGAGCATGTCCTCGACCTGGAAGTAGCGGCCCCAGAAGTACGCCTTCGAGCCGCCGACCGTGCCCTGCAGACCCTGGTTCGAGATCAATCGCTGCACTGGCAAGTACGCTGGTGAGTCCGGGTGCAAGAACGTCTTGCGGTTGCGCGGCTTGTTGTACACGAGCATCGGGTGGATCGTGCTCAGTGAGCCGTCGGCCTCGACCGCCACCTGGATCTTGTAGATCTCGCCCATCGAGCCCTGCGCGTCGCCTTCCTCGGAAGTCGTCATGCGAATCACCGCCTGGTATGGGAACTGCTGCATCTTGGACGCAGGTTCGTCGAGCTTGACCGGCAGCCACGACTGGTTCGCCTTGTCTTCGTCCTGGTTGCTGTTATCTGTGACGCGCTCCGACTTGGACTCGCCGCCGATCGTCATGAGCTTGATCGTGGTCTTCTTGAGCTCAATCTTGTGCACTTCGTCACTGTCCGAGTCATCGTCGTCGCCGTGGCGTGGGGACGACGAGATCGTCACGAAGCCGAGCTTCTGCATAAACTTCTTCACGCGTTTCACGGACACATGCGCAAACTTGCCGCCGTGCGTGAGGATCTGCGCGTGCACGCGCTTGACACCGAAGTCCTGGTGCGCAAACTTGATCGCCTTGATCAACGCAATGAGCTCCTCGGAGTCGACTTCCTCCTCGTGGCGGTGACTGTCGTGTTCCGGCGACTCGTGGCCCGGGTGCGACGCGGCCGTGCCCAACCCGAGCTTGTGCAGGTAGCGCTGCACGCGCTTGATGTTGACGCGCGCGTAGTTGCCGCCGCGCTCGTGGACCACGTCGTGCACACGCTTGAAGCCATATTCAGGGTGCGCGGTCTTGATCTCGATCAGCAGACGCGTGAGTTCGTCGCCGGGGATGAGGTCTTCCTCGCGCGACGGCGACGCGCCTGGCGCCGGCGACTTGTTGTGCTTCTTGCTGCTGCTGTGCGGCGGCGAGCCAGCAGGCATTGGCGCGGGGGACTTGACTTGCTTGGCGGTCATGGCGATGGAGATGCGATGCGATGTGATGTGGTGGGTGCGGGGCGAATGCGGAAATGGCAAAAGATCGTGTCGTGCGCACCGGTTGTTGGGAAATCAACTTGTGTGGTTTGGCTTGCTTGTCGTTTGCTTGCTGGCTTGATGTTGTTGGTTTGCTTTGCTTGTCGCTTGCTTGACTTGCTTGTTGTTGCTGCTGGCGGGACGTGGCTCAGAAAACAAACAAACAGCTGATCACAAAAAGCAGCTGGATGGGCTCGTTGCAAACGGCTCGTTCGGCTCGCAAGCCGCAAAGCCGCCCTTTTTCTTTCTATGTTTGGTTTAGCTTTTTGGCTGGTTTTGAGTGGGTTTTTGGTGGGTTGTGGTCAGATGCATACAAACACCGAGTTAAAACACGTCACAGCGATGGCTTGACTTTGCGTCCTGTGTGTGGAACGCTGACGCCAGCTCCGACGAGGCAAGCGTGGTTCTGAACTCACGACGACGGGCGAACAAGCGAGCCAATTGAATGGACGCATTTGCTGATCACGGGCGAGGTCTGCGTCTGGTTTTTAGTTTCACTTTTTTCGCTGCCAGCCTGTGCGCATTGAACTTTGTTTCACAAGCCTGAGCTTGAGCTTGAGCTTGTCTCGTCAACCATCCATCCATCCATCCATTCGATCAAGATGCCACTTTGAAGATCCAAGTCCATCGGAATGGAACTCCACGGCCCATGAGAGCCTGGTCCTCCCAGATCGCCTCGTCCAGTATCCTCACGGCGTGCATTCATTTTGATCACGCCGCCGGTGGGCTCTCAGAAGCCTCTCGTGGCTTGTTCAACTACACGTTTGGGAAAAAGACGCACTTGGCCAGCCAGGTGCGTCTAGGACAGTGGCAGTGCGGAGAGGACAGCCAGGACGTCCAGAAGAGCTGGAAGGTGTCGGACCATTGCGCTTCACGCCGATCTTTTGTTTCGGGAGTGGCTGGATGGGTCCGAGAGCCAAAAGGCTTTCAGAGCCTTCTCTCAAAGGCGTGACAAGCCAGTCGGCTGGGCTGGGTTGGGATGGTTTTGCTGTGAGGGTTTCCGAACCAAAAGCAACCAAGG
>JAADVN010001137.1:0-10347 GCA_023335535.1 Globisporangium spinosum | reverse complement strand
TACGCCGAGGGTGAACCGGATTTTCCTTCGTAGCCGGTAACGTTACCGGCGGAGCAGCGGCTCTGTGCGGGTCGTGGTCTCGGCCGTCGTGTTTGTTGCGGCGCTGGTTTGGAGGATCTTCGTTGCCGCTAATGCACCGAGTTTCGACTGTGCTTGGGTGTGGGCTTGAGGATTACGTTGAGGCGCTGCTCCTGCTCGTGGTATAGCTGCTGCTGACTGGACGCAAAAGCATTGGTGGCGGCGCCGCGAGCATCTCCGCGACGTCCTGCGGCTGCACGATCGGGCGGCTCCATTGCGTCTCGTCCGCGTCACCCATGCTTTTTGGCTCGCGCGTCATGTTTGTCTTGGAAGCTGTTTGAAAAAAAAGACGATACACTCGCTTCAATACGAAACACACAATGTGATCGATCCCAGCGCAGTACCTCCTAGGAGACACTATTCGGAAATTGCAAGAATGGTGGTGACCTTGAGACCAAGGTGACCGACCTGACCTGGATAGAAGTGAAGCGCTCCTTCCTTCCCTGCGATTTACAATGCTGACGTTTTGGTGCGAGTCTACAGTATGACACAGCGTGCTTTGCTCATCACTTGCTATTATGTGGAGTGGCTGGCGAGGCTGGGGCTGGTGCTGGTGGCTGACTGTCTTGTTGCTTTTGATGCGGCTTTCTTCTGGCGCAGCGCCGCCAGGTAGCGCTTCCGGGCGTCTTGGTCGCCACTGTTGGATGCGTCGCTCTGCCTATCATCACTACTGCCCATGGTCTCCTCCAAGGCATGCTGCTGTTTGGTGAGCTGCATTGCTGCTGACGAACTCATGCCAATCGCCTGTATTTTTGGGCTGATGTCGCCAGCATGTCGCTGGCAGGTCATGCTAATCGGCTGCGGCAGTGTGGAGGGTGATTCAAAATCGGCGTCCAAGAGTGTTTGTTCTTGTAGACACTCTTGAATGTCCGCAAAGCGTCGTCTTTGTGAGGATGTCGCTTGAGACTTGTCCACATGCCTTGATTCAGAAGAGCTGAGTGGGCTCGTGTTACTTCGAATGACGCGTCGCAGCAACTTGGCTGAGGTCTGAATTGCAATCAGCGATGGCGAGTCTCCGTCACAAAGTACATCAACGCCAGCATTGTCGCCACAGCCAGTAGCAGCAGCAGCACTTTGCTCCACCACTGTGATCACCGGCACCAGCGCTGTCTTGTGTGGGAAGTACTCGCAGTTCTCGGAGACTTCAACGTGCACCTGCGTGATCTCAACGCTACATCCTCGGCGCTGCAGATCGATGTCTCGAGCCAAATACCCCGTGATGCGTCCGCCGATCGCCACATGCGGCAGCACAGCATCAAGAAAGTCGTGCCAGCGAGACCGCGACCTGAGCGTACGCGTCTGGTTCTGCGTGACGCCCTGGTGCTCCAGCTCTGGCAGCGGATAGTCGTCGAAGAACACGCAGTCAAACTGCTCAGTGAGCTCTGGGAGGATCGACTGCCACGCGCCGCGCAGGATCTCCACGCCGCCGTTATGCTCAATTGCAAATTTCTCGGCGTCTCTGATGACCGCGGCGTCGCATTCGACAATCACGTGGCGCTTCGGGTGGAAGCTCTGAATGCGCGTCGCCGAGTACGCGAGTCCAAAGCCGATCTCGAGCACGCGATCGCTACGTTGGATGCGCAGCGCGTCGGCGCACTGGCGCATGTACCGCTTCTCCCACTGCATCATCACCTGCTGGCCCTGGGAGCTGTAGAGTACTTCGCGTCCAAGCTCATCGTGGCCCTTCGCGTTGCCCGTGGTGATCATTTTTCAGCTGTGTTGTGATCCGAGAAAGAGTAGTCACTAAAACGAATTCAGCTGCCACTAAAGTATTCTTCGCGGCGTTTGATTGGGTGGAAATGTGTGCTTCGAGAAGGTTGCGAGAAGGTTGCGTGAAGGTCGCTTGAAGCGGCACGCTCGGAGGATCACCCAACCACTTTTCGTGAGCGACAAAGAACTCGCGAAGACAAGCGAGTGAGAATGGTGTTGATCATGCGCGCGATCCGCGCGGCGGCGAGCGCGTCCTCTTCGAGCGCCAGAAAGTTCAATGCTGTGCGCAACATCCTCTCGCAAGCGCGCTTCTCCACGCAGTCCAGCGGTATCTCCCTTGCTCTGCGTTTGTGTGTTGATGGGCCACGCTCTGTTGTTGCTCGGATGTGAAGCTGGATGAGAAAATGAAGAGCGCACTTTGGTGCTAGCAGAATGATTGGTGGTCTAACGCGTTCGCCTTTGTTGATTGGCTGATGTGCTATCTATCCGCAGTGTACACATGGGGCTCTGGGTCGCTCGGTCAGCTCGGCCATGGCGCGTTCGTCAAGTCGGGCATGCGCAATGCGTACGAGGAGCTGTCGCCAAAGCTCGTGGAAGCGTTCGAAGGCAAGAGCATCGTCAAGCTCGAGTTTGGCGCCACGCACAGCGCAGCGAGTGAGTTGAATGCGCTGCAAGACCATGGAATATGGTGCTCTTTGTGGCTCGCTACGTAATATGGTGCTCACTATGCGGTGTATCTACTTGAACAGTCGATGACAAGGGCCGGGTGTACATGTGGGGCTCGAACGAATACAACAAGCTCGGCCTGGGTCCAGGTACGGGTGATTTTGAGTCCCTTCCACGCCTCATGGACGCCTTTGAGGGCATCGAGATCGTCGACATCTCCTGCGGCGACTACTACACGGCGGCGGTCGACAAGGACGGCAAGATGTACTCGTGGGGCTGGGGCGGCTCGACCATGAAGGGTGCAGGTGGACTCGGTCACGCCGGCGGCAAGGACGAGCCAACGCCTCGCCTTCTGCGCTCGCTTGTGGACCAGGGTGTGCCCATCGCGTCTGTCGAATGCGGCGAGTTCCACACGGTCGCACTGTCCAAGGACGGCGAGATCTGGGCGTGGGGCAACGGCGAGTACGGACGTCTGGGCAATGGCGAGACCGACACGTTCGAAGTGCCGGAGCCGATCGAGTTCTTTGCAGACGAAAACGTCGTGTCAATCTCCGCCGGTCGTGACTTCACGTTCGCGCTCACGGATAATGGCGAGCTCTACGGCTGGGGCGGCAATAGCCGTAAGTAGCTGCGCAATCTGATGAATCATAAAGAATGCCTGTACGACTAGCTCACCATGTCCTTGTATCACTCGCCATGTAGACAACCAGCTCGGTGTGGGTGGCGGCTTGACGATGGACCACTACAACATGGAGGCGATCCCGACGCTCGTTGAGGGCTTCAACGGCGTGAGCGTCAAGCAGTTCGCGGCGGGCTACGACCACGCGGCCGCGGTCACGGACGACGGTCGCATGTACATGTGGGGCTCCAAGCTTTGGCTCGAGCCGCACGAGATGACGGCGCTCGAGGGCGAGAAGATCGTGCAGGTCGCGTGCGGCCGCGTGTACACGGTCGCGCTCTCGGAGGACGGCAAGGTGTTCACATTCGGCAAGGGCAGCTCGAACTGCCTCGGCCACGGCGACCGCAAGAACCAGCTGCAGCCGCTACAGATCCAGTCGCTCGCCAACATCAACGTCATCTCGTACGTATTATTCTATTCATTCCTTACCTGTTGGATATGAGAATTGGTGATAGTTGATGACTAACCTTGATGTTGTACTTACATGATGGGATGACAGGGTCTCTTGTGGGGACTACCACATGGGGGCGATCTCGACGCCGCACTCGCAAGCCATGGACAAGGATTTTTCGTTCCGCGAATAAACAAAAACGCTGTCGAGTTTTTCGCTTTCAGGTAGATAGATACCTAGGAGAGAAGGTATGAGAGAGAGAGAGAGAGAGAGAGAGGTGCGAAGGAACGACTGGCGGTCGGTCAATCAGACTGGCGACAGCAACTCAAGCACCAACAAACAAGCAGATGAATAGAATAGCCCCACCGCCCCATGTCCAACGCTACCCCATTGTGATGACTCCGTTTCCCATCCATCCACCACTGACTAGTGACTTATCGCCATTGCAAATCCATTATGGGTACAGGATCAGACGCGGGACGCGATCTTTCCATATTTCTCCAGCGCCCGACATGATCTTCCTTCATAAGCTGAAAGAAAGCCCAGCCAAAGCGCCACTACAGAATGAACACTTCGCTACCGCTGATCCTGCTGCTGGCAGCACTGATTGTCGTCACGGCGGGCACGGCCGCGCTGCTCGCGTTCGCGCCTGCGGACCACGTGATCTCGTTCAGCATCTCGGTGCCTGTGCCACTTTGGCTGCTGCAGTTGCACCAATTCGCAGCGTCTAGATCCTCTCAAGAACTCCGCTTTGAAGCGCGTCAAGAAGCTGTCGGCATTGCTGCTGAGACCACGAGGCCCAAGCGAGTGCGAGGAGCCCGCTCAGATGACTCACAGCCGAGAGCGATGCGTGAACAGAATATCGGCTCGGTTGCTGCTGTTCTTGCGGATAGGATCAGGAATATTTGGCGCAAAGTATCGGAGCTACTCGAGGATCTTGCATCGAAGAGCTATTTTGGCGTCAGGAGCAATATCAACAACCGTGGCGTTGGCTCGCACAACATGTGGACCAATGAGGAAGACTCAACCCACGAAGACAGCGACGCGTGCGCCAAGCTCTATCGAGATAGCAGGCAGTACCAGGTCTGCGCCATTAGTATATAAAACACAGGATCTCTATAGTTTGTCAATGCAAAATACAAATCTATTCAATCTTCTATCACTTGCCACCACCGCCGCTCTTGTCGTCCCGCTTGCGCTTGATGTTGTTGCGGCTCTGCATTGCTGCGGCACCTGTGCCCTCAGCCGTGAGCACGTCCGTGACCACGTACGGCGCCTGCACCGGGTCGTTCACGTCCACGACGAGCGACGCCAGCGGGAAGTTGCCGCGCACTAGCAGGTTCACGCGCTCGATCACTCGAAGGGGCAGCGGGCTGAGGATGAAGAGCAGGCGTCTCTGGACGTCGACCGCGCGGATCAAGCCCACGCCCAGACACGGAGCATGCGCCGGCTTTACCAGTATCCGAGGTGGTCCCGCACGAGCTTCTGAGACTGGCTGTGGTGGTGGTGGTGGCAAACCTGCTGAGCCTTCGTCTTCATCGTCGACTTGTTGGTCCCCCTCAATATCCTCAGATGGCGGTGGTGGCAATCCTGCTGAGCCTTCGTCTACTTCACTATCGAGCTGCTCTTCTTCCGTATCCTCTGATGGCGGTGGAGGTGGCAATCCTCCTGAGCCTTCATCTTGTTCGCAGTCGGCATGGTGCTGTTCTTCAGTTGACTTTGCAACAGGAGGACGTCTTGGGTTGATGCACAGCCCGACGATGCTGCCGTTGAGCGAGTAGAGCAGCTGGCTCGACGGCACGGAGCTCCCGGCAAAGCCAATATCCACTTGGTCGAATGACACGACGAACGGCGTCACGCCGGCGTACGCACGCGCGATCTGGTCGTCCACGCGGTTCTTCTCCGAGAGCACGTGCAGGTTCTGCAGCTGCGGCCGCGTGAGGTCGCACGCGCTCTGCGACAGAAAGTACTGGTGCCAGCGGTACAGCCGCATATCCTTCGAGGACCGCGGCGGCTGCGTCACGCCCACGGGGTCCCAGGGCTCCACGCCATGGATCTTCCATTTGCCGCTCGATGGGACCGTGAATTGCTTGTTCTTGGTCGTCGCGAGGAGCTGCACGACGTGGTCCGGGTTGGCCTCCTGGATCACGGAACAGAGTAGGTCGTGGCCCATGCTCTTGATCCACCCGTCCGTGTTAATCACCAGCGGTACGTGCGGCTTCTTGTTGCTGTTGCTTCCTGCGTGGACGCCCCACTTGGCCTCGTAGAGCCGCAGCAAACTTTTCACCGCCTGCATGTAGTAGAGCGGGTCGTTGCTCGGGTTCGTGCCGCCGCAGAAGAACGAGCGCAGCGGCATCTTCATGTGCGTGAAACCCGGTCCCAGAACGGGCGACACGAGCGCGTGCAGCGACACAAGGCCCGGCGGCGTGAGCTCCGACTGGCCCAGGTCCGTGTCCAGGAACGCGACCATCCCGTAGTGCGACAGCAGGCGGTTCACGAGGTACCGGCAGAATGTGGACTTGCCCACGCCCTTGGCGCCGCACACGACGATGCTCTGCATCGGGTTGCCCGTGGTCAGCAGACTCGTCTCGATCGCATCTACCGTCGACTTCCAGGGCCGTGTGATCTTGATCGTCCGGAACGAGTCCACGTACGTGAGTTCCGAGAGCACGCGTCCCGGGGTCTTCCAGTCGTGGTACTGCAACTCGCTCGGGTTGGACGGCACGACCGAGCCGTCCGCGTCACCAGTTGCCGCTTTGAGGTCCAGCTGGTCCTCCTTGGGCACGATGATCTTGAAACCTGGGAGCACCAAAGTGTTCGCGTCCTTCTCAGCCGAGCGGTTGCTCTCATAGAAGCACGTGACGTTGCCATACGTCACGGGGATCGCGCGAAAGATCAGCACAATGGAAAAGTCCTCGGCCATCTCCTCCGCGAGCGCATCGGCCGCGTGCTCGTCATCCATCTCCACGGGTCGCGCGCGCACCACCGAGGGCTCCGAGAGCGCCAGCAGCGTCTTGTTCGCGTCGCGGAACGGCGCCTGGTACGCGGCGTCCAGCAGCTGCTTGGTGGCCTCCGAGCGCGTGTTCTCGTTCGTGCGGCCCTCGATCACCATGAGGCTGTTCCACTTGGGCGAGTAGAGCGAGTAGTACGTGCCCAGCGCCGGCTGGAAACCCAGCAGCTCCACGTGGCCCTGGAACACGCGGAAGAGCGCCATACCGGCGCAGTTGATGCGCGCGTCCACCTGCATACCCAGCACCACCACGTCGCCTGAGCGCACGCACGATGCGCGGAACCTGAGCGTGCGGCCGTCGTTGCTGTCAGCAGCAGCAACAGCGCCGCTGCCGTTGATGCTGCCATTCAGACGTGACTTCTTCATCGCCATTATATTGAATTGAGCTGATTGATGATTGATTGGCAAGACCAAAGCCAGCATTTCCATTTACACCAATGGCCAAAAGCTAAAATTCAATGTAGTGAAAGTCAAATTTCTTGATTCGGCGCAACCCTAATCTCCATGTATGAAAATCGGAGTGCGGTTGGCAACGCGCTTGCGCTCGATTCCGGTAGCAATGAGGTCTGAAACCAGCGAGTAGCTGGCGGTCTCCATAACGCGGTCTGGGATGGCTCGCTCTATCACACCTCGAGCGACAGCAGCGAGGAGAGCCTCCGCAATCTGGCACAGAATGTAACAACGAATGCAGTAAAGTCAGTAACACACCACAGCAGTTACCATGTGAGCGCGTCCCAAGTGTGGAAACCGCAGACGCCAACCCAGCACAGCAATTCCTCCGCTCGCTAGAGTTCGACAGACCAGCAAGCATCCCGAGTCTCTAAGGAGTCGACAGCGAGACCGGTAGTGCAAAACAAGAAGTGGCTCTGCAACGTGAACATCAAGGAGCAGTCGGTCCCGATCGGAACCCACTTGACGCGCGAGAATGCGCTCAACGCGTACGAGCTCCTCCGGTTCGACCTGAACACGAACAAAGACGAGGCCGCGAGTGTCTACAAACTGGCCGAGCAGCTTGCGATCGAGCAGCGCGAGTCGGACGAGAACATGATGCAGACGGCCACGAACAAGTGCCACACGCACGTGTCGTGACAGCACCTTGAAGACATGATCTCAACACCGGTCGATTACTGGTACTTTCAGGATCGGCCATTCGAAGCAATTCATTTTGGCCAATCATCATTGCGCTCCTGGAGACTGACGCAGCCCAAAACAACGAAATGGCTTTGTTTTGGGTTGTGTCCGTTGCTGGTGATGGTGCTGCACACAACTGCTACAACTATGACAATGGCAATGACCAGTCGTTCCTGCGCCAGCCAGCCTCAGTTCCTGAATGGCCAAAGACTTGAAACAAGGGGATCACAGAGCAAGCATGAGCGAGAAGAGCAGCGCGAGGGCGATCATCCAGAGCCAAATCGACAGCAACAAGGTCGTGGTGTACTCCAAGAGCTACTGCCCGTACTGCGCCGAGACCAAGAAGCTGCTCCAGGAGATGGAGGTCAACTTTCTGCTCGTCGAGCTGGACCAGCTCGAGAACGGCGACGAGCTCCAGGACGCGCTGGCTGAGATCACGGGTAAGGGTCGTACGAGCTTGGTACTCTCTTTGTACTAATGTAGTACTTGAGAGCGTGGCGGCGCAGGGATTGCTGGGTTGCGATTCCGATGGGAACACACAAACTCACACAAAGCGCATGCGAGCTATGTTTCTTTCTCGTGTGTGTGTGAAGGGCAACGCACGGTGCCGAACATCTTCATCCGCGGCAAATCGGTGGGCGGCAACTCGGATCTGAAGGCGCTCCACAAGAAAGGCACGTTGGTGTCGCTTCTGGAGCAGCATGGCAAGATGACGTGTTGAAACTGCACCGCGAGTTTTGGGACCTACCTGGACGATGTCGAGTGTTTTAAACGGAGAGGTAGGCGAAAGTAGGCACGTTGGTCCAAAACGAAGTGCAGCAGTTGCGTGCGTGTCATCCCGAGCCTACTAGAGTCGGTCGCTATGATTAATTGAAAAGAGCTGATACGAACTCATCCTGACCCATATCGGCTCGTATTGTTCGGTGCAGACGGCGACCGGGTATCTCGTTATATATCTCTCGGGTAAATTGAGCTAGTTGTTGCTGATCATTTCTTCGAGCCGATGCGCTAGGTATCTCAATCAGCTTCAGAGGCCGCAGCGCCTCTCTTTCGGAAGCCACGCTATTCTGAGGTCTTTGAGTAACAGCCATAGGTCTTATGTTCCGACTGAGGCTGAGAATAGCTCGAGCGACAAGAGGCCGAGCTCTTCTCTTAGATCGATACCCCGCTTGTCTGCCTGCGTGTGCATGTGCGTGTGAAGCCCGCTGACCGGACTTATCAAGCTCTAATAACAAGGAAATCGTCGTCACGCCGCGCGAAGAGCCCGAAGCGATCGAATAGGTTGTCGTCATACTGCCGGCGCTGTCAACTCAAACCGTGGCCGCTGATGACCTCCACTCTCAAGCATGGACGATTAGGGTTGATCTCCAAGGCTCTTTCAGAGCGAACTTCGTTCTTGGCGAGTTTTGCACGGGTTGTTGAAACTTCGGCATTAACGCGCTTTGAGCGTATCGTGTTTCGTGAATCAGCGGCAGCCATATTCAGTGCTTCAATTCGCTTGCTCTTCTGTGGCGACAACGGCGCGCTCGCCCTTTTGCACTTCTCAACACACACACAGCTGGTGTCACTTCAATCATGGCGTACGGATTCGAGCCTACGAGCAAGTCTGTTCTCATACCCTCAGCTGCTGCCGTCACTTCAACCACGGTGACTTCGAGCAGAGCTTGGCCTTCAACTCCTGCTCGAGCCTGGAAGCCTTCGTCCGATGACTTGGTTTCTTGGTGCGCCTTCGGGATTTGTGTATTCAGCTCGTGGATGCATCCATTGATACCGTAGAACCGAGGGTCACGTGCAGTGTAATCGTTCACAACGCATGCGATGCGCGCGCCGTCGAGCTTACAGGCAGCGTCATGGAGCTCTTACTGCGCATTCTCCAGCTCCAGCTGTTCAACCGACTGCTCGTGCGTTTTCGCGGCGACTTCTTTGTGGATCTTGAGTCGCCTGGCGCGTTCTCCTCGACTTTCACCGAATAGCGCGAGCTTCAGCTGGATCGAGCCCAGGTTTTCACAGATCGCCATCCCTGGCTCCGGCTGTAACTCGTACCACACGGGAGCATTGGACACAGAGATCTGGTCCAAGTCGATTACAATGCCACCGAGGGGATCGTTTTTGCTGTGTTTGTCCCAGTCCATGACTCGAACTTTCAACTTCGCCGCTTGGTCAATCGTCGAGAGCGTACCGAAGATGCAATGCTTCTTCTCCCACGTCGGGTTGCGTGTCTTGTACTTATGCTAGTAGTGTGTGATTCGCCTCGAATGGGCTTGCCATGAGTATCCAAGAACGTGAACTCGCAGAACAGATCCGACGAGTTGTTGAAGTCTGTACTGATGAGGTCCTTCGCAACCAAGACTGTCAGCTCCAGGCGGTTGTCAGAGTGTTCGATGCCTTCGTTCGCAATGCGATTGCGCGGACCGAGCGCTAGATTGATGCTTTGGAAGAAGTTCACGAGGTTTGGACCCACAACGCTCATGATCAAGCGGAGGTCTCCACACTGTTCAGCTCTCTCAGTTTCCTTCGGAACTGCTTGGCGAGGCGATACCAACGTCTTCTGCGGAGACTCGAGACGGAACCATCTACCGGCTCGGATTGACCGGAACTATCGACAGACGGTCGTGGCACTTGGGCAAACCCAAGCGAGGTATCTCTTGAAAAGTGGTCGTGGTCCCACACCTCAAAATGGAT
>JAADVN010001136.1:0-10350 GCA_023335535.1 Globisporangium spinosum | reverse complement strand
CGGTGGTCGCAGTACTCGACCTGATCTGCACAATCGTCAACGAGATGGAAGAAAGCAGCGAGCTGTGCAAACACGTGTACGAGCGACTGGCGTTCATCTACGGCAAGCTGCTTGCGGTAGAGGAGAAACACACACTGCCAGGCGACGAGATCCTCCAGAAGTACAGCAAACTCGTTCGGGAGTACAAGACTATCTTAGCGAAGCACCGAGGCAAGCACTGGTTTTACCGCGTGGTCACGTACAAGCGTTTGATGCAGAAGATCGGTGACTTCCAAGAAAGCATCTACACGCTCGTGCTTGCGCTGTACCTCTGCAACATCGAAGCGATCGCGGACGAGAGAGTGCAGATGGAGCGATTTCGCAACCAGCAGCGACGCGCCATCGAATCTCGCCTCATCGATGACGCGACGATCGCCAGAGAGGTCGTGCGCGAAGTCCAGCAGGTGGAAACACTGAGCGTATTCCAGTACGAGCTGCAAAAGCCTGATCTGTCGGAGCTAACCGACCAGAAGGTGCTGGTGACAGCTCTGGACAAAGTGATGCGACGGTCGGCAGTCTGAGTGCTAAGCGTGCCCGAGTGAGTTGCACCACGCGGGCTTTCTGTGTCGTGGACTGCACCTATGTACTTTTGTTTTTTACGCGCAATAACGCAAAAACAAAAGTACATTATTATTCCCTCTCAAGTTTAAATTCCGTATGTCATGATACCTTTTAACTTTTGATCAAATACCGATAAAATCTCCCAGACGGGCGACATTAATGAACATCTTGGCCCCACTATGCACTCGAACATGTCAAAATCCCGGTTAATCTGCCGGACTCAAATAGAGAATACCGGTAATTGTGAGCTTTTCACCAGTTTGCCGAAATCGTGCCGTCTTGGTTTTGACCACCCGAGGCGAGCAATTATGTTGGCGAAGATTAAGTTGAAAAGGTGTATTTATATTGCTATTGCTACAAAGTACTAAGCTAATGTGTGTGCAAAAGTGCAATGCAAATGGGGCAACTCATTGTGTGTTCTGAGGAATGGCGCTACCTGCTGCGCACGCGACGGCGTCGCTGCCTGCGTCCAAGAAGCGCCGCTGCGCGCCGTCGTCGCCCACAACATCAACAGCAGCAGTGTCATCACCACCACTCGCAGCAGCGGTAGCTGGTCCAGTTCGTGTGCGTGGCGGTCGCCGTCGAGAGAGCGGCACGGGCGACGAAGACGACGGCGAGATCGACGAGATGCTCGAAGCGCTCGGCATCCCCGACAGCGACAAGAAGCGGAAGAAACAGCAAATTCAACAGCGGCAGCAGCAGACGATAGATCAAGTGATTGAGCTCATCACGCCGCCGCGGGTGTCACGCGCTCGCCCCGTGCGTGCTGGTGCAACGAGCGTTGTCTCCATTGATGATGAGGACGATGACACAGCAGCATTGCTAGACGGTACTGCGTTAGCAATAGAAGGCAGAGAGGGCGATCAGCGACGAGAGAGCATCGTGGACTTGACGTCACCCGACCCGAACGCAGAGGAGAGTGTGGTGCGTATGCCGTCTTCTCCAGCGTCAGACTTGTCAGCGCAGGCTGGAGACGTATCGATGATGGCGACAGGCACAATCGCACCGCAGCGAGTGAGAAGAACGATTTTGATCGCGACTACTTTGGAGAATGAGGCCCAGGAATCAACACCCTCGCTACCAGCGTCGCCAGTGGTGGTGACGACAATAGAGCGAACAAGACCGCGTCAAGCAACCTCACCGAAGACCCCAAGTTCGGATCGAGAGTGCGACGTGATGCTTGAGGATTTGTTGCTGACTCGACCTCTGGCGGAGCGGATCTCAGCGGCACGAGGCAGAAACGGCAGGAGTACTACCAAAAATGCCACCGATAAAGAGAGAGTTAGTGCCGAGCAGATTGCGAGGCAAGTTGTGGATCGTGAAGCAACGTTCGCGCATGGCGGAGGCTTCTTGTACAGCAGCTTCAGCAGCACAACTGTCCGAGCTTCAGCTGGTCCAAGGAAGCCAGAGACAACCACTACAGTGACGACTCTACCAGAGACGCTGGACTTCAGACTGAGTGCCAACCGTCTCGAAGATGCGTTTCCAAATCGACCCGCTGTTGAAACAATAACTGTTGCATCAGCGGAGTCGAGGCAGCAAACTGCCTCGGATACTCCTCAGAAGAGAGCACGAGCAGCATCACTGGCGCCAAAAGCGTCGAAACCCAAGCAGGGGCCAGTTGTTGCAGTGGTGCGAATGGAGCGGACCCTTCATGACTCGGAAGCTGGGCAGGTACTGAAGCGAGCGCTGCAGACGCACGTGTACAACAACAAGCCGCTGGTGTTTGAGCTGGGCTCAGCATTCGACTGCATGCACACGAACGTGATCCAGTGGGAACGGCGAGAGAGAGCTTTTGCCACACGCTCCAAAGGCGTCGGGGGTCCCAGCTCTTCAGCGGTGTCTGCAGCATCGAGCGTCTGCCGATTTCTCTCCACCGCGATTTACTTCCAGGCTGAAGACTTCATTCAGTTGCTGCACCAGGAATCCTACACGGAAGTGCTGAGCATCATGCAGTTCTTGAAGAAAGAGTTGCAAGCACGAGCGACTCAAGAACAGCGAAGACAAAGTTCGTTCCAGGCAGACGCTGAGTCAAATACGATCCAGCTGAGCACGTTCTTGATCATCGAAGGGATGGACAAGTGTTTGATCAACCTCAAGAAGAACAGGAAGGCAAACCCATCGACAAGCCAAGCACCGGAGTTCTCGTTCAGCGACATCCACGAAATGGCCTTCCAGCTCTTCATGGACACGGAGACCCATACCAAGGTGAGAAAATGATGCTATTGTTACAAGGAACTCCTATCGATCCTCGTCTAACCCGTTTTTCACTGTGTCTCCTTTGTAGTTCACTGTTGATCTTGATAGCACTGCGTCGTACGTGGCGATGGTGACCCGGGAGATCGTGATCGCCGCAGCAAAGAAGACTGCTCAAGAAGACTTTCTCGAGAGTGTTCCTCGTTTGCACTCTTTTCGAGTAACGTCGACAGGCGCGACGATGAACAACTTCGCCAACTCGTGGCTGCGCATGCTCCAGATGATCCCGGGCGTGAGTGAAGACAAAGCGCAGAGCATTTTAGACCATTTTCCGACTTTCTCCAGCCTCATGCTCGCGTACAGCGACCCAAATGTAAGCCAAGAGGTGAAAGAGGACCTGCTGGCAACCAAATTGTCTGGCAAAAATGTTGGGCGAGCGATCTCGAAGCGGATCTTCAACGTGTTTTGTGTCGACGACCCCAACGCACTAATCTAATAGTGCAAACTGTTTATGCATGTAGAGAGCTGAGAGAGAAATGTAAGATGGTAGAAGCTTTCACTAAAGTTTATTGATAAAGCCTGTCTATTGAGTTCAATTGGATCCTAATCATCTCACTCTCATACTTACTTCATTCCTGGGAACTTGACACACGTGTGGAACTCGCCACTCTCTCCCATCAGGTCGACTGCGAGCGACTCGCGCTCATTCAGAGCCGCCACCTCCGCCCACTTGTACTCGTCACCGGCTTTCCAGCCTCGTTGCTTGAGCTCCTGTGAGTCGATCGTCGAGTACGTGATGCTCGCGCCCGTGTGCTCGCAGAGCTTCTCGAGCGCTGGGAGCAGCTCGGTCTTGTAGTCCTTCTTCCACACTGGGAACGCGAGGTCGTAGTCTTTCGAGAACGCCTGTTCGCGCCACGCGCGGATATCTTCCAGGTGCAGATCACCGAACACCAGCATCGAGATCGCGTCTCGCTTGACTTTATCCGGCAGCTCGCGCAAAGCAACTTCTACTTTGCCAGCGTACCCGCCGCCGAGCCCCACGGCTATCAGGAACAGCGGCAACTGCAGCGCTTCGGCCTGCGCGACGATCGTCTGTACGTCAATGTTCTGCACCGGCACGGCATTCGTTCCAGGGTCGATCGTGGTCAGGAGCACGACCTGCGGCATGCGCTTGATGAACTTTGCGTCCGCATAGCTCGCGTACAAGTGGCTGAGCGCCAGGAACGAGTCCTTGCCGCCACTCCAAAACATCACCACGAGGTCGCGAGGACTGCCAATGAGTTCACTGTTCTCTTCAAAACCTTTCGGCCACATGATGTACCCGCCCGGAGCGTCGGCAGCTTTCGATCGCTTCTTGCGAGGATTCAGGAACACGTTCTGCGCAATGACGTTCTTGCGGCGCGACGCGTCCTTGACGTTCGCGTGACCGTACGGACAGTGGCGGCAGCAGTTGCCGCAGCACACCTGGCGCTCCTGGAGGAAATGTGCTGTTAGCACCGAGTAGCCCGTTGCCGGGTCCTTGTACATCGCTTCTTTCTTGAGGCAGGCCGCCTTGTGGAGCTCTTCGATCTCGAGCAGCTCCGGCGACATGGTCGAGCCGTTCTTGTCTGCTGCAGATGGCTTTTCAGTCGCAGCAAAGTCGAACTTCTTGTACGGGAACGTCGTGGCCGACACCCACTCGCCCTGTGGATCGTGCAGAATGTTCACGAGCCACTCCAGACCCAGCAGTAGTCGACGAGTCGGACGTGTGAACATGGACGTGCCATCCACCAGGTAAAGCTCCGGCACTCGTCCATACTTGTCCATCTGCTTCTCGCGCAGCTCGTCCCACCACTTCCCCACGCGTCCATTGCGGATCTCCTCCTCCGTCTTCTCCAGCGACAGCCCGCAGAGCGCGACGACCATGACGTCCACTTGACCCACGTCGCCACCCGCGCATTTGGGTCCGTCTAGAGACTCGACGACTTCTCCTCCAGCGTACTCGACGATCTCGCGCATCCAGCCGACGGTGCCGACGAACAGCGGGTCGAGCCACTCGATCATCAGCACGCGCGCTTTCTTACCAGAGAGCTGTCCCTGTTGCTGTGCCTTTTGCCGCAGCTCCATTAGTCTTTCAAAATGCTGCTGTGCCAGAGCGTTCCCCTGCTCCTCGACGCCAAGCTCGCGACCCAATTGCTGGAACTGGTCCACCAGCACCTGCATCAAGCTCTTCGGGTTGCACGTCACGATGCGCGCGGTCTTCCCTGGGATCGACGGGATCTCCGGTACTGCACTCGAGCTGCTGGTGCTGTAACTCGCACTGGCACCAGCAGTGCCATTGTCGCCGGCAAGAGATGACTCGACGGTTGCCAAGTCGATCGAGCACACTTTGCACGTGCTCTGCGTGAGGATCACGTCCGGTTCAAGCGTCACGAGCGTTTCGGCGTCAAGATGGTAGAGCGAGGACGCCTCCGCGAGCGCCTGGCGCACCTGATTATGCGTGTCCGCAGAGCTCGTGAACGCCGTGCGCGCCGCGGTGAGCACGGGAAGCGACTGGATCGCGGCCGTGCGCGGGAAATCGCACTCGTGCGAGCGGGCGACAAGTACGGGGAGCGGCGGTTGCGAGGACGGCGACAGGTAAGCGCAAACGTCCACCTGAGGAGGACGCCTTTGCTGACAAAACTCGAGCAGCGCCGCGAAGTTCTCGGTCGCCGACGGCAGCAGCGACACCACGCGCAGCGGCGTCTTCTTCGTCACGACGACGCCCACCATCAGTCAGCAAACACGCTCTCGTTCTGAGCCAACGTGCAAAATGGTGGTCTCAGGTTCCGGCGGTGAGGTGCCGCAATAGTGACCGTCATTGTTTTGAAATGACGAGTCAATCGTCAAGCAGATTTTCTTGTGCACAGAAATGGTCAAGTGGAAGACAAGTGGAAGGCTAAGGTGCAGCGTATGCTACGTGCAGAACATGCTGGTTGCATTTTTCATCGTCACTTATGGTTACGATTTCCCCACGTGCTCGTTAGAACACTCTTTCGACCACTCTTTCGACCGGCAAAGACTCATCGAGGTAGGCGTTCCGCTCCTTGCTCAGGTACTCGACAAGATTTTCATTCCTTGTTCTCGCGACCAGCGCGATGTCCAGCGCCGACCTCCCATCGAGATTCCTCAACTCGACATCTGCGCCGTGCTCGCACAGGCACTTGACGATGTCCAGGTAGCCTCGCTGAGCAGCGACCATCAGTGGCGTGGATCGCATGTCGACGCCGTCTTCAGGGTGATCGTTCATCGTATTCACGTCCATGCCCGTGGCGAGCAGAAGCAGCCTCACCGTATCGAGTTGCTTGTACTGAACTGCTAGATGCAGAGGCGAGAGGAACTGCCCATCGCTGTACTCAAACTGCGCGCCGTGTGCAACGAGCATGAAGATGACCTCCAAGTGTCCGTTCATCACTGGTCCAGCCAAGATGGACGATACCCCGGTCCACGTGAAGTCAGCGCGTGCTCGACGCTCTTCCAACAGATACTCGACCAGAGTCGCGTGGCCGTACTCCGCAGCAGCATGCAGTGCTGTAACTCCTCGGTTTGTTGCGAGGTCAACATCCGCTCCACTCTCGCACAAGAACTGGATGATGGTGGTTTCGCCAACGTACGCTGCGCCGATCAGCGCAGTTGAGCCGTTCCCTGTCCTCGCGTCGACGTTCGCTCCAGCTGCTACAAGTACTTTAACCGCTTCAAAAGATCCGCTCTCAGCCGCCAAGATCAGAGGCGTCTGGCCTCGTGGGCCTGGCACATCAACGCTATCACCATCACCCTCGCCATCATCGTCCGCCTCGCCTTCAGTCTCTCTGTTGATGACGCCGACGAGGAAGTGCACTGCGTCTTCGTGGCCATTACCTGCTGCTAAATGCAGAGGTGTGAGCGAGTCGAACTGGGAAGCCACTGCGAAATCGGTCTCTGGATGCAGCTGGTGCACGAGCTCTAGCAGCTCATGGTGCCCGCATTTCGCCATCTCATGGACCGGCGAGTACCCTGTGGACGGGCTGAGACGGCTCACATCACCTCCACTTGTGATCAGCGCCTCTACGATCTTGACGTCGCCTAGTTGTGCAGCAGCGTACAGCGGCGTCATGCCCTGGTCGTCGATATCTTCAATGTCTGCGTCGTGGAGGATCAGCAGTTCCACCAGGTCCACACGCTTGAGCCGCACCGCCAGCATCAGCGACTGGTCAATGTGCTCGTCTGGGATATTCTCATGCTCGAGCAGGTAGCTGGCGATGCGAAAGTGATCTCCACGCACTGCGCCGTCCAGCAAGTTGGTCAGATTGCCATCAACATCTCTGAGCGCGACGCGATTCTCGAGAAAGTACTTGAGCAGCGCCAAGTGCCCACTGTAGGCGGCGTAGTACGCGACGCTCAGCCCCGACGGCGTCACTCTCTCCGTGGAAGCCCCCATGGCGGTGAGGAATTTGACGATCTGTACATGGCCTTTGCCCGCGGCGACCATGAACGGCGTGATCTCGTCTTCGTCGACCTCGTCGATGAACGCGCCGTTGGCCACGAGCCACTGCACGACCTTCAAGTGGCCCATCTTGCACGCCACATACAGCGGCGAGATGCTCACGCCCAGGTACTCGTCGTTGATCTTCGCGCCATACTGATACAGCACACGCACGATCTCCAGGTTGCCGCCCAGACACGCGAGCACGATGATGCTCTCGGCGCTCGCGTGCGGGTTCGCGCCGGCCTCGAGCAGCAGCGTCACGAGCGCCAGATTGTCCGTGTACACTGCGAGGAAGAGCGCCGTGCGGCCGTCGCTGTCGCAGAGATCCACCCAGTGTGGGAAGAAAGCGAGCAGCTCCTTCACGCGCGCGAGCGTGTTGGCGGAGTCGTCGAAGGCGTCCACGAGCTCCAGGATGAACGCCTGCTCGTCCGAGATCTCCTCCTCTGCAGCGGCGGCGGTGCTGCTGGTAGAAGGTCCATGCTGGTGCTGGTGGGAGTGCGAGTTTACGCTGCTGTCGTGCCCATGCTCGTGGTCGTGAGCGCAGCACGCGTCGTCGCCGTCGCCGTGATCATGGTGGTCGTCGTGCTCATTGGCCAGATTGCTGGTCATTTCCCTTTTCTGCCGTGCAGGCGATGTGAGAGGGTGCTCAATGAGAGAGTCCAGTCGTTCTGGGAAGACTCCCAATAACCTCGTAAAAATACGACGCTGCGAAGATTCGAAGGTAAACTCACTTGAGATTATTAAATCAGCCGGAACCTTATACAAACGTCTTGACATTTGTATGTCGAGAGATAGCCTCATCCCAACTTTAAACAGGTTACCCTCCGTGCACAGTGCGTTGAGGTTGCTCCTTGGTTGGGTTGAGGACTGACTTGTTGTTCCTGTCAATGCTTGGGGCTTGCATCGCTGTGAGGATGTTGTTGTTCAGCTACTTCGAACTGCCGTTCGCTTCAACATTGGCTTCGCATGGCGATCTCGTCTTGAACCCAGCTGGGTTGATGTCGGATCCATGCCTGACCAACAGTTGCGCGATTTCACTTTTGTCTGCAGAACTGCCTGGTGCAGCAAGTCAGATGCCTCGTCTTGAGAAGCTTCTCCGCTGGCATTATGCGCGAGGAGAATGCGAACGACGTCGGCACGACCTTTATCACAGCCTCCTTTAGCGCGTTGAAGTCCGGTCCGTGTAGCTCAGCCAGATACTCCACAATGTCTGCACTCCCGATTCGTGCTGCGAGGCTCATCACGCTCATACTGTCGTCGCGCTGCAGTGAAACGTCTGCGCCATTTTCGCACAAGAACTGCACGGTATCAAAGCGACCCGAGGCAACGCCAGTAAAGAGCGCTCCTGGCTCCCGTCCATTGCTACGGTGGTTGATCGTCGCACCTCCGGATACCAGCAAGCGCACGACATCGAGGTGCCCTTCTCGAGCCGCCAGAGTCAACGAAGTCTCACCATCGAGCGTTTCAGCGTCGATATCCAAATCCGGTGATAATACGTCGAGCAAGAAGCGCACGATGTTCACATGACCACCATAAGCTGCCAGATGCAAAGGCGTGTTGCTTTCTCGTTGGCTTGGTGCTTTGAAGTCTGCGACGTTGCCGCAGACTCGTCGCACAATCTTGAGCAGGTCTAATCGACGATGGGTCACCATATTGTGAATAACCGGATACTGATTCCTGCTGGCTGGCATGTTGACGTCCGCTCCCAGCATGAGGAGTGTCTCTGTCACATCAGCCACATAACTTTTCGTGGCGCATAATAGCGATGTTTCGCCGTAATTGCTGGGCTCATTCACATTTGCTCCGTACGCCACAAGCAGCTCCATGATCTCGGTATTCTGCAGTTTCATCGCGGTAAAGAGACATACGTTCATGTCCGAACGGCTGAACACTTTCAATGCGAGAAGATACCGGAGAATGTCCAGGTTCTATTTCTCAGTAGCGCACTCGAGAACACCGGTCTTCACGCGGTTGGCTTCAGTGAGATCGATGAGCCTGTTCTCGACGAGGCACTTGAGAATGCGACTATTCCCTTCCAAGACTGCGATGCACCAGGCACTGTTCCTCGAATTCATCGCCGACGCGATCTTCGTACCAGCGGAGATCAAAAAGCGCACAACTGGTAGACTACCCTGCCGAACAGCTTTCCTGAGAGGATTAATCTCAAGTATCTTTTGCTCGTTTACCTGTGCGCCGTTCTCGACCAGTTACTTGATGATCTCAAAGTGTCCATAACTGCATGCAATCGCAAGCGGAAAAACTCCATCCACAGTGAGATCACGGTTGACTTGGGCTCCACGGGCAACCAGTAGCTTCAAAATCTCCAGTTGATCGTGCTTGCACATGATTGGGATTGGAAGCCACCCGCGAAATCCTACGATCTCAGCTTTCGTGTGCACGCTGTGGTCCAACAGCAACCGCACAATCTCCAGACCTCCTTGCATGATACGCCACTCGAAAAAGATCAGCATCACGTTAGACTTCCGATTCGAATCAAATGGAGTGGGACGTTGGTGGAACTGGAGCACGGCGTCCACGACGATATGGTCCTGGGTCTGGTAGATTTTCATCTCGCAGGTGACATGCTCGCGGACCTGCTCAGGGGTGGGAGCAGGCGAAGCAGCAGCTGCAGCACGCTCAGCACTCGCTGAGGGAACCACACGCGCGCCTTCTTCACGAGAGTGGCAGCGCTTCTTTCCGCGGCTTTGGCTCTCGTCGCCGCCGCCTCGTGGCTCTTGCTCTCCTTCATGCGATGCGAGTCTTCATTCTTTCTGGCAATGGCAGAATTTTGGGTGACTGGTAGGGAGACACCGCCTTTTTGATAGGGAGACTTAGACTCAAAGTTAGGGTAGTATCTCTATTTTCTGTACTGATTTTAGGGGTTTGGCCGATTCTCGCTCAGATGTCAGCTCACCATCCGCTCCATTTTCAGGAGCTTGACCACGTCCAGATTGCCCCGAAGAACCGCTTTGCTGAGGGGTTCGGAACTTCTTGAAAGTCGTCACCACCATAAGGCAGAAGAGTTCGAACAACATCAACATGCGAGGTCCCGGCATACCAGCGCTGTCAGT
>JAADVN010001135.1:0-10356 GCA_023335535.1 Globisporangium spinosum | reverse complement strand
TCACATCTGGGATGCTGTAGCAGCAGGCAAGCAAGCGACCGATCAAACAACTACTGCTGTTGCTGTGTGTGTCCCACCCTGCCAAAGGCTCTGTAATTTAGGGGCTGGTCCATTTTTCAGGGATGGATTTGCAAGTTGGCACATGGCTTTCTTTGTCTACGTCAAACTTCAGACCTGACCTGGCAACTTCAACGTGCAAAAGTCGCATGCTAATATAGGATAGGGCAAACCAAGACAGGTGTACACAGATGGCAGCGAGCGCATTCGACAAGCGCGCTGGGCTGAGCGTAACAACATGCTTCAGTCTTCCGTTGTCGTCACGCATATGCGGGTTTCATGGTTGCATATACACAACGCTAGTACAGAAGACTCACATGGCTTTTGTTATGGCTGCGCAAGTCGCTGGTGACAGCTTGTGGATGACAGGTGCAAGTTGCCGCGTGCTTTCGGAGTGAGTGAAGTTCGCATGTGGTGAAACGCAACAAGCAACCAGATCGAGGTTGATGACCATGCCGCAGTGGCAGAAAGCTCTCGTGGCTTGCTCGCAGGTCGCCAGTATCTTGGCAATCGCTCGGAGGCTTTAGCGGAAAACGCAAGTTTCTTTTCACGTGCGCGGCTAGGGCTGGCAGCCAAATGGATCACTCTCCCATGTTCGCCTCTATTATGCGCATATCACTTGAATTGAGGCCAGTTTATCCATCTAAAAGGGTATTTGCTAGGAGCAAAGTTGTACTATATTTCACATATTTTGCGGTAATATAAAGCGCATTCATACTGTAAAAAGGTGGAGAAAGCTTCACGTGCGTGCACATGTCAACGGTCGCCATGACGAGGGCAACGTCAGGCGTGAATGTTGGGGGTCCAAGTCCCGGTGTTGTGATTGGCTGAATGTGCAAACAGTGCGTTCACGTCGCCATCTCTTGAAGAAAAAAGATCCAAGTGTTGAGTGAGCGTGCGCGACGGCGACGGTGGAAGTCCCGGAAGACCCGACGGGCGGACGGACAGACGGCGGTTGACCAACTGACTGACTGCGCGAATCTGCTCCCATATTCATTCCCGCATTTGCGTCCAGCCGCTCAAGCCACCGCAGCAGCACCAGCAAGCAGCCTCTTCACACCTGCCGCCACCACAGCTCTATCGCCATGTCGGAGTTCAACGCCACTGCTGCCAATGTGCGCGTGCTCGCCCACGTGAGCGACGCGTTCCGCACTGTGCTCACCCCGGACGCGCTGCGCTTCCTCGCGTTCCTGCACGGGAACTTCGAGGCGCGCCGCCAGGAGTTGCTCGCCGCGCGCGTGCAGCGCCAGAAGGAGCTCGACGCTGGCATCCTCCCGGACTTTTTGCCGGAAACCAAGTACATTCGCGAGAGCGAGTGGCGCGTCGCGTCGATCCCGAAGGACCTCAAGGACCGCCGCGTGGAGATCACTGGCCCCGTGGACCGCAAGATGGTCATCAACGCGCTCAACTCGGGCTCCAAGTGCTACATGGCGGACTTTGAGGACTCGACCGCGCCGACGTGGTTCAACCAGGTGGACGGCCAGGTGAACCTCGTGGACGCTGTGCGCAAGACGATCTCGTACACGCAACCACAGACGGGCAAGAAGTACACGCTGAACGACAAGATCGCGACGCTCCTGGTGCGTCCGCGCGGCTGGCACTTGGACGAGGCCCACGTGCTCGTGAACAACGAGATCATGTCGGGCTCGCTCTTTGACTTCGGTCTCTACTTCTTCCACAACGCCCACGAGCTGGCGGTGCGCGGGTCGGGCGCCTACTTCTACCTGCCAAAGCTCGAGCACCACCTGGAAGCCAAGCTCTGGAACGATGTGTTCGTGGCGTCACAGGCGTACTTGGGCGTACCGCGCGGCTCGATCCGCGCCACGGTGCTGATCGAGACGATCCTCGCGGTGTTCCAGATGGACGAGATCTTGTACGAGCTGCGTGAGCACTCGTCGGGGCTGAACTGCGGCCGCTGGGACTACATCTTCTCGTACATCAAGAAGCTGCGCAACCACGCCAAGTTCATTGTGCCAGACCGCTCAGCGGTGTCGATGACCACGCCGTTCATGGCCTCGTACGTGAAGCTACTTGTGCGCACGTGCCATCGCCGCGGCGCGCACGCCATGGGCGGCATGGCGGCGCAGATCCCGGTCAAGAACGACCCTGCGCTCAACGACAAGATCCTGGACGCCGTGCGCGAAGACAAGGCGCGCGAGGTCGCTGCGGGCCACGATGGCACGTGGGTGGCGCACCCAGGACTCGTGCAGATCGCGCTGGACGCGTTCAACAAGGGCATGCCGCAGGCGAACCAGATCTCGTTCGTGCCAGAAGCCGGCAAGGACACGACTGCGGCGCAGCTAATCGAGCCTGCCAAGGGTCCGATCACGTTCGCCGGCCTGGAGGAGAACATTGACGTGTCGCTCGTGTACACGGAGGCGTGGCTGCGCGGCAGCGGCTGCATTCCGCTGCACAACAAGATGGAGGACGCAGCGACGGCTGAGATCTCGCGCGCGCAGGTGTGGCAGTGGGTGCGCCACGGGTGCAAGACCGTGGATGGCAAGACGATCACGAAGGCGCTGGTGCTCGACATCCTCAAGCAGTGCGTTGCGGCGCACTCGGTGAATGCGCGCGCTGGCAACAAGTGGGCGCTGGGAGGCGACGTGGTCGGCAAGATCCTCACGGGCGACGACATGGTGGACTTCCTCACGCTGCCGTGCTACCCGCACATCGTGCAGCTCGGCTCGTCGCTCTGAAGCTAGAGTCCCCGCTCGATGGTGCCTTGATCCCGGGCGCTGGGACGTCGCTTCTTGCTTGAGCTTAAGCTTATTCGTTCTTACATTTACGAACTGGCTGGCTTGGTGCGCATGAAACAAAGAGATCGTCGATAAGATATTATATAGAGCACACGAGCTCGTCGTCTCATAATTGAAACAAGAAAAAGAAAAAAAACACACACACACATTATACACTTGGTCATATTTCTGATCGATAGGTGGTTGGCTTGTCTTCTTGCACGTCTACGCATTGTACGAGCCGTAGAGCACGCGCGTCAGAGAGGAGCCGCCCACGTTGCCCTCGCCTCGTGCACGCGCACGCTCGTACTCTTCCTCTTGCAGCGCGCGCGCCTGGCGCTCCGCCATGAGCAGTTGCTCTCGGTCTTCCGCCAGCACCAGCTCGCGCACCGTGTAGTCGTCGATGCGCGCGACTTTCTCTATCGGCACGCGGTGCTTCAGTCGCGGCAGCAACCACAGGAGCGCGTTCGGGTCCGAGTACGATTCGTAGATACGCGGGTCCGACGACGCCTTCAGGTTCGAGTACGGGTCCAGCATGAAGATCAGCGACGGGTCCATGCCGACGTTCTCGTACGCGATGATATCGGTCGGTCGATTACCAAAACCCGCAACGAACACCGGGTGCTCCACCACGCGACCAGCGTGGATCAACGTCAGCTGGATTTCGTTCAGCACGTGTGCTTTGAACACGTGCGGGTTCTTGTTCACGACCTCTGTGAACAGAGCGCCAGTCAAACCGTTCGAGTTCGTGATCAGCGGACCTGGCGGCAACGAATGCGAGTGCTGCGTCGCGTTCTCCAAGTGGGTCCTTGACGCGGTCGCCCAATCGATCGGCCGTGCCGTTAAATACACGATCTTCATGTCTAGTTCGTGCAACTTTGTGAAGAAATCGCACGCGCCTTTGTGCAGGAAATCGTATTGTCCGAGGCGCAGCGTGCGGATGTGGCCTTCGACGTCACTGATTGTCAGAGTTCCGTCGAGATCAGCGACCACGACAGATTCGTTTGGACCCCAGACGTGGAGACGCGACTCCACATATCGGAACGTGTCTGAGGATTTCTGATAGTGCTCGAATCGAACGTAGTTAGGATGTTCTTCACTCAGGTCTGCGAACAGCAAGTCACCAACAGGGGGAGTCAACCCGCCTACATCCAAAGCGTAGCGAAGCGAGTGAGTCGGACGGACTGATGATATCAATACACGAGGCTCAGAAGAAAGCGTACCAGTGACGAATGCACAGCGACCACGCTCTAAGAGCTGCATCTTCGTCGGCAGTTCCTTTCCATTCACGAACACACGCACCATGTCACCGACACCCGTGGTGATATTGGACCGAAATCGGGACCATCCAAACGCGACCTACAACGAACCAATAAGTGTACAGACAAAAGTCAGTCGGTATAATTTCGCAATAGCAGACGGATATGAGAAGAATGCGACAACATACATGCCAAGGCGTGGTGAAGTACTCGTTTTCTGTGCTGCGTACAGCAATGATGTCCACAGCATTGCCCGAGACTTTGTGCGACGGTGATAATGGAGCAGCAGTCGCATACGTCGCTGCAGTCACTGCCGCCAGAGTGGAGTTTGATCTTGAGAACGAAGCTGATCCAGAATACATGCTGTATTCAGACGTGTCAGTGACCACCGACTCGGACGACTCCAGCGTCTTGACGACCGCAGCCATTGGGAACAGCTCGAACCCGTCGTCTTCCACTCTTTCTTCATCAGCTGGCGCGGTGGCTCTTGCTATCTGGATAGGGGCTTCCTTGATCGGCAGCGCTTCAATCTGCTCTCTCTCCTTCTCTGTCGGACCTGCTGCCGCCATCGGAAACAGCTCGTAGTTGGACGGTGACGACAGCTCTGCGTTCACGGGCTGTATCTGGGCGACCGTAGTCGTTGTCGTCGTCACAGTTGAAATGCTCAGGGGCGCTGAACCAAACAAATGAAAATCTTCGTGGTCATCGTGTGTCGCACTCGCTGAAGCGGGGAGCTGCTGCTGTGCGACACGAGCGCCGCTCTGCTCCATCTCTCCAAACGCTGCTGCTCCTGCTGCTGCTCAATTGTGGGTGGCGATTGTGGCGAAGCGAAGCCGTGTCTTGTCGCTCGCCTCTTCTCTCTGTGAACTCGTATGCGCTATTAATAATAAGAGGGGTGAAAGACGGTCGCTAGCGTGCTCGTCTCTCGCGCTTTGCTTCCTCGCTTCCTGCTTCTTCGTCCCCTTCTTCTGTTCTGTCATCTCATTCGGAAACAGACAGCCAAATCAAACACCACGAGACAAAATCGCACTTTACGAAATGCTGGCTGTACTGTGTTACTTCAACCCCTCTCACAATCGCTCATTTGTCGTCGTCGTCATCCTCGTCGTAATCATGCGCATCAACATTTCTCAATGCGCCGACCGCTTGCCTCCCTGTCCATTCCGATGAAGACCGAAGCGGCCGAATGACGCGGATCTGCACGGGGACACTCGCGCGAGTGCGCTTAAGCGCCAGTTGCAGCATTCGCCGCATGCCCTCTCCTGCATACACACGGGCGATACAAACACACGAAGATGCACGCTCTCAAAACGTCAGTCTGGTCCAAACATGTGCGTGTCTCATCAAGGAAGCGGAGCGAGAGTTGGTGCGGACTGTTCCCACCTGTCGAGCTTAGCCCAGAAGGTGCCGCGAATGGGCCGAGAAGCTCACACAGCGGCGCTAGAACGAGGAGCTGATATCCATCGCTTTGCTCCTGAAAAGGAGTTGGAGTGTTAGAAATCCTCACTTGCAAACACCACCGAAAAAGTGCGTCTAGCAGCGTATGTACCTTCCACGTTCGCTGCACTTCGCTCAGCTCACACAGTGCTTGGAAGACATCGCGACATTGAGTGAGGGATACACGCTGCAGAGACGCGTACGACGCATCGGACAGAGGAATGTCTGCCGAAGCGTTCGCGTGTGGCAAAGTCTACAGCAGAGCACACAAAGGAGAGCGTTTTTGAGAGTCAATGGAAAACATCATAGACAAGAGCAAAAGCGGCTTGAGAGCGGCATCTTACATTCGCCAGTCGTCGCTGCAACGCGACTGCCAGTAACTTTGATATCAGCGGGAGGTTCGACACGAGGAACAGCACCCGCTGTCCCTCTAGCGCCACTGACACAGCAAGCTCAATGCAGTCCTAGCAGGGGGAAATTACACAAGCAGTTCATTACCTTAACAATGAGCAATTTTAGACTGGAGGCACACCATGATGCACCTCTAAACTCGACATGTCTGCATTTTGCAGTGATGTGGTTCGTTGTGCTGAAAACTGGGAATCGTGACTGCCGAAGTCGAACACACAGGAACACACACACATGAGATCATCATGCCAAGGCCAATATATGCTTGCTCATTGCCGCACCTGTTGCCATCATCAAGAAGCGTCGACATACGGATGGGCTTCGCCGCACAGATCGCAACTGCCTGTTTCCGGATTTGAAGCAGTTTTCGCGAGTGGAGGCTCTCTGAGAAGAGCTGTTCCGCAGTCATGTCCAGCAAATCGTCATCGTTAGCAGCAACGCCGTCAGCACCACTAGTAGTAGTAGCAGCAGTCGTCGTAGTAGTAGCAACACCACCACCGCTAGCGCGGTGGTTCTCAACTGCCTCGTGCAGCAGCAGGCGCTTCAGCCGCGGCATTTCTTGTCAACGCCTGATTGATTGCTGTTGTTGGAAAAGTGGTCGCCTGCACTCACGCACATTCATTCCCATACTGCTCGTATAGAGGGAGATTTCCCTTCGGCTCCTGCTCTTATAGAGGGTACTACTTCTTTTGGTTCACGCCGCTTTTTATCTTCTGGGTGGGTTGAAACCGCGCGTTCGGAAGGAAAAAGAAGAGCACGAGTGCTGTTGCTGCTGCTGGCTGCTTCATGGCCTCCCCACCGCTATCACCCCCGCTCTTCGCCGCTGCTGCCTCTACAGGAAACGACCACCTCCATGACCCACTCGTAGACTCGGAACAGATCCAGATCGAGCTGCTGCAGCCGGAAGCGCACGCCGTGGACTTGCTGCTGCTGAGCTCGCCCCCTGCGAGCCAAAAGGACGACGAGGACGACGAAGAGCTACGCAACTTTGACAGTGCCAGCCCGCTTTCTGCTACCGCTGCTGCTGCTATCACCGACGCGCTAGGAGAAGACGCGTTCGTGTATGTGGACGGCGCTCTTTTCGAAGCGCCTCGGGTGGTGGAGGAGTCGCAGAGTAGCACCATGGCGACGATAGCGATGACTGTGGTGGAGAACGGGGATGGAAGCGGGGGTGATGAGAATGACATTTGTGCGAATCGAGGAAAGCTCGTGTTTGCTTCTTCGAGTGACCACGACCAACAGAAAGAGCGAGAGAGGACTGAGCTTGTGCAGATGATTCTCGAGTCGATCGCGAATGTCCCGGTGGCAGTGGAGCGGATCCACACGAATGAGAAGCTTCGTGCTGCGCTTCGAGAAGAAATGGGCGATGAGAACATCCTCCTCCGTCGCTTTTTCAACGATGCATCAGTAGGTGGCGGATTCAGCGGTGGTGAGGACGGCTATATAGTTGCTCACAATGGCAGGATGATGTACAACCACAGTGGTGTTGGAAATCTGGACGGTGACGGTGGTGATGTCGATGAGGAAAGTGACAGTGACGAGAGTAGCGGATTTGGTTCAGACTACGAGAGCGACCTCGCGGAAGCAGTGAACCAGCTTTGCATGACGGATGACACGCTAGTCGCGATGGAGAAGAAGATGTCCGCTCCGATCGCTATCAACAACTCGGACGCGTTTGAAGTCAGCTCGAATCGGACGTCCAACTCTCCGCAGTCGTCAATCAACTATGGCGCTTCACCTGGGGATCTATCCCAAGACGGCGAGCCGGTGTCTGCGCTGTGGCCGCGCCAGCCACACCAGTTTGCGTTCACGCAAGAAGAAGAAGCGAACACGAGAGGCGAAGATGAGGTTTACAGTGAGATCATCAGCTCCATGTGCGAAGACGAGAGTTTCCAGGGAGAAGAAGGTGACGAAGGAGAAGATGACGATGACGACGACGACGATGATGGTGATGAAGACGACGAGGAAGATGAAGAGTACGACGAGACTGCGAAAGTGTTCCAAATGGACGAAGATGACAACGTCATGGACGGGCACATCAGCGGATACAGAACAAGACGAGCATTTACTTCATCTGGTGAGTCTGCGTCGGACAGACCGTCGACGGAAAATGGAAATGGTCTAGCTCACGGAGATGATGAAGAAGACGAGGACAACGACCACTCGGATGACGAGGGTGAACACGAGTACGAAGTGGTCGAGCTTCGAATCATTCGCGAGAAGAACAAAACAGGCTTTGAGCCCAGTCGCGACTGGAGACCACGTGTCGGGAGTCTGGTTGGAGGGAGATACAAGGTGCGCGTTTGTTTCCTATTCAGTATCATATGAAGTTGCTCTTTCTTGTGGTGTTGACGATCTGAACCCGTGTGTATTTCAGGTCGAACTGGCGATCGGAGAAGCAGTGTTCAGCCGCACGTACAAGTGCGTCGACACGACTACGAACCAGATCGTGTGTCTGAAGATCATCAAGAACAACAAAGAGTATTTCGACCAGGGCGTGGACGAGATCCGCTTGCTCCAATTCATTGCGGGCAACTGCAACGTCGACGACAAGCACCTGGTTCGCCTGCTCGACTACTTTTACTTTCGAGAGCACCTGATTATCGTCACCGAGGTAACACGCACCATCACTTTTGTGCTTCTGTCTATGGAAAGTGTCTGACCCAAGTGTGCATACCCACTTATCCAATTAGCTCCTCCGCGACAATCTGTACGAGTTCTCCAAGCTGCTGATGGACAGAGGTGTGATCAACTACTTCAGCATGCCTCGACTCAAGAAGATCGCGATTGAAGTGCTCGAGGCACTTCAGGCGCTGCACTCGCTTGGCGTCGTCCACTGCGACCTGAAGCCCGAGAATATCCTCATCAGCAGCTTCAACGAGTGTCGGATCAAGGTGATTGACTTTGGGTCCGCGTGCTTTGTGACCGACGAGCTGACATCCTACGTGCAGTCGCGCTCCTATCGAGCTCCAGAGGTTTGTTATTTTGCACTTTTTTAGATTAGTCAGTATATGATGCCGTAACTCGTGTCTAACAGCCACATGTGGTACATCTACTCGTTTGCCCCCCTCCAGGTGATTCTTGGCCTCTCGTATGATCAGAAAATCGACGTGTGGTCGCTCGGATGTGTGCTCGCGGAGCTTTTCACGGGTGAAGTGCTATTCAAGAACGACTCGGAGCAGACGCTGCTGGCGCGCATCATCGCTGCAATAGGTACGAGCGCACTTGGCCATAGGTTACCCTTTGAACGGGCACATCATTGGAGCGAATTCTGATTGCCTCTTAATGCGTGGCTTACTATTATTGTACAGGCTTTGTGCCGTCGAACCTGCTGGAAGAGCGCGACGACCTGATCGACCAGTTCCAGGAAAACGAGCTCTTCGCCGTGGACGCGAGCGGCAACGGCGTGCTCTCGGGTTCGCTGCGGCTTCCGTCGCTGGAGCAGGTCGTGCAGACGGGCGACCGGCTCTTCCTCGACTTTCTGCGCAGCCTGCTGCGCATCGACCCTTCACGGCGTTTGACCGCCACGCAAGCGCTCATGCACCCATGGCTCGCGCATGGCGTCTTTTCAGCGCATCGTACCTAAACGAAGACTCCCTCTCTCCCAAAATGTACCCACTTTTGTCACCTTACCCCAACGGAAAAAAAAAGAAGACCGCGCGCCAAAATTCAAACAGCGACAGCCGACGGCGGCGAGGACGACGAGGACGACGAGGCAGCCCAGCTCTCTGCAGCGACAGCAGCAGCTCAGTGGCGCAAGAGTGACGGCGGGCGCAAGTGGTAGTGCGGGTGGAAGCGAGAGTGCGGGTGCGTTGCCTTGTGTGCGTCTGTGAGTGTGTATGTTGGCAGCTGCGTGCATGTGCATGTGCATGTGCGTAGTAGAGTTAGTGTCGTCTCTTTTTTCCATTTCCTGCATCGCTATGTATGCTCGACTCCGTTATACGCATAGAGAAACAAACTATAGAAATACGCGAACACGTTCATCTCGATCTCTATGCGTTTGCCTCGCAATTTTTGTATCGTATGCGTGATGTGGCGCGGATGCCATTGGCGGATGTGGAGGTTTGCTAATAATGGTCGTGGTGATGTGATGCTTGAACTGACAGGAATAAAAGAAAGAAAGCACGGACGAGCCGCAATGGAGATTGCAATGCGTACCTACAGAAGTACCAACAGCAACAGCAATGGCGACGAGCAGCAGCAGGAGCAGCGCCACCACTGCTACGCGCTTCGCGAGCGCTTCATGAATCAGCACCTGATCAGCGAGGACGAGTACAACAGCAAGAGCAACAACAGTAACAACAACCAGAGCCACATCGACTACGAGATGACGGAGAAATGGGCGGCTTTCTACCCAAACGAGAACGTCGCTGTCGTCACTCGTGGCAGCAAGCCACCGCTGCCTCCGAATGGTACGAAAAGAAAGGCACAAGCGCATTTGTAGCTGAAGCCTAACACCG
>JAADVN010001134.1:0-10364 GCA_023335535.1 Globisporangium spinosum | reverse complement strand
TTGGCAAAGTCCACGTGCTCGCGGTCGGCTCGGGTCTCCTGCTTCGCGGACTCGATCTGCTGCTCGAGCTTGACGAGCAGGTCCTGGAAGTCGTGTTGGTTCTCTTGGAAGTGCGTCAGCTGCAGTCGGGTCCTCCGGATCTTCTCGGCGCCGGCGAACGTGGCCCAGTGACAAAATAGCCGCAGCAGCCGCTGGTCTTCTCGAGCAGCACGCGCGTGTACTTCTTGCGGATGATGGTCTTCTTCCAGTCCACGAGCGTCTACTTCATCACGACGCGCCCAGCGCTGCGCGAGGCGGTCGATTATCTGCTCGTTCGTGCGCAGCTGCTTCTTCACGAACGCGTACAAGTCGTCCAGGCGGATCCTACACATTAAACAGAAGAAAATACAACCACCACTTGCTAGTTTTGGTACAAAAGTCAATGGATATCGGCAACGAGGCTGCTGGGCTAGGACGTACACGTCCCGCTCAAGGGCTTCTTTCTCCGCGAGCGCCTACTTGAGCTCTGTGAAGTAGGTCTTGCGAGCAAATATCCCCTCGATCGTCGTCGTTGCCACCGTGACTGCTACCACCGACGACATAGTAGAGCTCGGAAGGTAGATCGCGCTCTCGGCCTCTCTATGAATGATGCGCATCAGCTGCTGGAAGCGCTCGAACTTGGAGCTGATCTTGAGCAGAACGTCGAAGCAGATCGCAGTGCGAAACGCGTTCGGCACGCCGAGGTGGTCGGTGGACTTGAGCGCGCTCGCCAGTTGCCTCTCAAAGCGCAGCGCTTGTTGGACACATAACCATCAGCACACGTGAGCGCTAAGTTGGTCAGCCAAAAAGTGTGGGCCTCAGTCGGAGACCTATGCAAATCCAATAGCCATCAGCACTATACCTTCGTCTTGGATCTCCAGCACCTCGCCTTCGCAGATCTTGCTCCACGTGTCCACATTGAGCACACGCTGCAGCTTCGCTTCTGTAAGCTTGGATCTAATCGGTCCTCCACCATTAGCAAAAGACTCACGCTCGTGCTTCTTGGGAAATGGCGAGGGATCGCGAATCGGGGCGAGCACTTTGCGTGGTGGGTGGCTCGCACTCTCTCGCGACAGGGAACGGTCATTGTCGCGCGTGGATCGCTGCTGGGCGTGTTGGTCCTGGTTCATTTGGTCTCCATTCTCTTCCTTCCTTCACTTTTAGGTCCTGGCACAGCCAGAGATCTCTCGTTTTCCATTGTCCTGTGGTACTGAGAGGGAAACCGGCGCCTTAAGGCGAGGAGGCGTCGGTTCGCTCTCGCTTTCATAACCACAAGACACAGGATCTCCGTTGCTTTGGGTTGCGCAACGTTGGTTCAAACGCAATGCACGCGTCTAATGTAATATACCCATGTGACTTCTTTCTTTGGATACACCAGAGGTCCTTTTGCAACACACGGCACCGCCGCTTCTCAATCGATTTCCAGGGCTCCACCAGTTTCCCACATCTCATTCGCAGATATATTGCCTTGACAATATTGAGCTTCTCTCTTCACCCCACATCTAGAGCCCTGCTGCACTTGCCCAAATGCGGCGAGCTATTCCTGTTGATCGCCAGCGCTCGCAGAGAGGTAGCGAGTTATAAATGACCATTGCTGGTCAAGCACGACCCCAACTCGAGGCAAGTCTGCTCACACTCACCAAGCCACAGCTACTCGTGCCACATTTGCAATTCACCCTCTTCATCGCCCAAGCAGACAACCACGCCCTCAATAGATAACCATGGTGGCGACAGTGATCACCACCGGAAACAGCTCGTCCATGCCTGGCGCGGGCCTGCTTCGCTCGTCCTCCGCCAAGGCGTTCCTCGAGATCATCAACCCACTGGCGCTCATCAAAGACGCGGAAATGCTCACGCCCGCGGGGTTCCTGGGGGATTTCTACACGCGCCGCGGCCTCCACGACAAACTCAAGGACGTCAACGCGCTGGTCGCCAGTTACGGTCACCAGATGCCGCAGCTCTACGCCGAGCTCGACAAAAAATGCGATTTGTGTTGAATTCGGTTGCATTACGCTCTTGATAACTGAGATGCCTCACCGCCGCAATGCCATTTCACTTGATGTCCCACCAGGTACAGCACCAATTCCGTCTTAAATCCGCCTCCAGTTCGCGAAGAGATCCGCCCAGCTGCTGTTCACCTCCAATCGGTCACATCAGTCACGCCGAAGGCTCCTGCAAAGGCTCAATCGTATAAAGTACGTTTGTCCACAGCCTCTTCGTTTTTGTCGCTCTTGGTACACTCGAACACGAACTACTAGTCGTGCTGCTTGGGAACTCGGGCGTGGACAAAACCAATTTGCTGAGCCGGCTCAACAAGGGCGAGTTCAACACCGAGTTCACGTCCACGATCGGCGTCGAATTCCCCACGCACAAGATGCAGTTCGACGACGTGGAGGTGAAGGCGCAGATCTGGGACACGGCGGGCCAGGAGCACTTCCACGCCATGATGGCCACGTACTACCGGAAAGCGGTCGGCGCGCTCTTGCTTGATCTTTGACGTGCGCGACCGCCAGAACCTGCTGGGTATTGAGAAATGGCTTGACCAGCTGCTCAACATGGCTGAGCCAGGTCTCCACGCCGTGCTTCTCGGCAACAAGTGCGACCGCGCGCCGCCCGAGCGCGTCGTCATCATGGAAGAAGCGCAGCAGTTCGCCGCCGTGCACCACATGCAGTACATCGAGACGTCCGCCAAGACCGGACAGAACGTGAAGGAGGCGTTCCACACGGTGATCGCGGCCGTGCATCGCGCGCACGTCGCAGAGCTGGCGGCGCAAGAGCTTTCGACGATCGTCGATCTGGCGGGCACACGCCCCGGAAGCTGGCAGCATTCGTCCAACTCGTTCTTTGACGGCTGCAACTTTGCTTAGATGCAGGATATGCCTTTTAGCAGCACTATCTAATATGAACAATACAATACGACCACAAGAAAGAGAAAAATGCGATACCGATGGATCACACCATGCAAACTCCATGTTCTCTCACACAAAGCTTACCATGTTGGATGATAATTGAGAAACTGGGACTACCTACCCCATGATGCCACCCGCATTAATTGTCAACGTGCGCCTGTGAGTCTTGCACAGGAGGAGCCTGGCACACCCGCACGAACGCCATGAGCTATGCGAGCTTCTCGTACGTCTCTGGATCGCCCATGCGCTCGCTGAGCTTGACGGAGCAGACCACGTCCATTTGCTAGAAAGGAAACCAATCCAGCGATCATCAAGCATGTTAGTATGAGAGCCATTCGATCCTCAGTTCTCTCAGCATAGATAGGCACGCTCACCTCGAGCGGTATGCGCTTTGTCTCCTCATATCGCACCTCCAACTCTAGCCAAACCAAAGGATAACAGCATCGTTAGGCAAGCCATGCAGTGCAGTGCGATTTAACCAACAGTATATCTCTGTCTATGATACCAACCTCTGAGCTGCCGTAGCTCTCGTCGCAGCACAACTGCAAAGTCCTGCTTCTTGTGGCTCGCACTAGGAATCTGAAGTGCAGCAGTGGACGGCGCTGCCGTCAGGAACGCGCGCGTCGGACCCGACGTTAACAACGAGCCCTTGCTCGTCTACTGCTACTGAGGTAGTGGCTGCTGATCCCCAGTAACATCCGTGCAACTGTTTATTTCACCGTTACTGTTGCTGCCGTTGATCCAATCAGGATATGCGCTGTCGCGCTGATGCGGAGCGCGATGGCTCGAGTTGCGTCTGCAGCCGTGGCTTCTTGGGGACACCGCAGGCTTCCGAGGTGTGAATTCGCGCATTTTACCGCACATTTCGATCTGCTGCTCGCTTTTGCGCGGACGCGAGCGCAACTGGCGCACCGCGCGCGCGTCCATGAGCTGCGGGACGTACTTCTCCGGGTCGCGCTCGCGCTCGGTGTCGTCAAAGAAATGGCCAGCGACCAGCCACGCGTCTTCTTTTGTGAGCTCGTCGTCGTCGTCGTCCTCTTCATCATCATCACCATCATCATCGCCACCTTCCTCTCTATCTCCACGCGTGCTTTTAGATGCATCAATCGCGATCTATAGCTGCTCACTGGACGACTCTGGCTGCGTCGCTGGCAGTATGACCTCGCTATCGTGTGTGGTGGGAGTCTTGGACCTTGTGGCATCGTCATCGTCGTCATCGTCGTAACTGGACTGAGTGATCACCGCAGTCGACTCCTTCTGTAAGCGACCCGCGCACTCTTCTCTTTCAGGTGAAGATGCTGACACCACTTGCGGCTGCCGCGCTTTCCAGGTCACTCGCTCTGCAAATCACACTCGTGCGCTTCTCGAAATAGATCTTTTATGTGGGATTGCACCGGATGCGCATTCATCCATTCATTCGCGGTTTACACCTCCCATTCCCATTGTGCGGCTATCGCACTGCAATCGCCAGTCGAGCAGCAGCAGTGCACGGAGGACTCTCGACGTGGACGTCCATCGCTTGCTCGATGCACGCACAACTGGCATTGCCAGTGATTGAACGCGCGACATCAAAACTAGTGTGTGTGTACACTATTCACCACTTCTGAAATACTGACACCCTTTTGCAGCATCAGCATCATGTTCCTCTTTCAAATTTGATACTAAAGTTGCTGGTTTCCGCAAAAGGGTGTTTTGAGCGCTATCCACATTTTTGTCGCCGATCATCTACACTCGTCAAGATTCACCACCAGAAGAGAGCATCAATGATGGCCATGCATCAAGCTGCCTGGCGCGCGACAGTGCGGCTGCGCGCTTCGCCGCTTGCTACTGTGACGCATGCGGGCCGATCAGTGGGGGTGATGGCGGCCCCGTCGGTCTCCATGAGTGCATCATCGTTCGGCTTTGCGCACGAGAGACGCTGCTTCTCGAGTGAGACCACAACGCTGCTGTTCGCCGATGGGCAGCTCACAGGTATTGCATGTTGTTTTGTATGATAAATGTGTGTATCTTTGTGGCTAATGCAGTGGTGATATATACGTGCGATTAGACTCCGCAGCAGGAGTTGCTGGCTCGAGTGATACGTGGGCGTTGATCCAGGGCGTACAGTCTGTCATCGAGACGATTCACACGACCACGGGCTTGCCGTGGTGGGCGACGCTGGCGGTAAGATGTTGTGTTTACCATGGATAATCTTAGTAGAGAATGGAAGCGAAGCTGGTGGCTGGCGATCTAAACCGTTTGGGAATGAATGAACTTGCAGGCGACTGGCGTGACGTTCCGCGCGGCAGTGTTCCCGCTGTACGTGTACCAGATCAAGGCGACGCAGCGCCTCATGCAGGCCAAGCCGGACTTTTCCAAGCTGTACTCGGCGTACAAGTACGCAAGAACGTTCCTGGTGAGCTCCACATTTGCTTGGCTGAACGCTTATGCGGCATTATCCTAACGCTGTTCTTTGTGATTGTGTGTATTGCCATTTAGCCTGGACATGACCACAAAGGCCACATTGACGCGATCTTGCTCGGCCGAAAAGGCATCAAGGTGAGCGCAATTCCGTCCGCTTGGAATTTGTATTGCAAGCGTACTTAACATTGCTCACACCTGCATGTTGTTGGTGGGTGAATGGAATATTCGCAGCTGGTGATGAAGAAGTACGAGACCCGGCCGGTGCAAACGGTTCTCGGCTCGCTGGTGCACGTGCCGCTGTTCATCCTGATGGCGTACAGCGCACGTGACATGATCCGCTCGGGCAACTTCCAGGGACTGGAGACCGGCGGCTTCCTCTACTGGACGAACCTGAAGGAGTGCGACGAGACGTACCTGCTCCCGATGCTCGCGTGCGGCTCGACGTACTGGAACATCGAGCTCGCGATGAAGAACAAGAGCCAGATCTGGACGCAGCTGGGCCAGGGCATCCAGTTCATCCCGCTGCTGGCATTCCCGATGATGTCGTTCCTGCCGCAGGGCGTATTCTTCTACTGGCTCGGCTCCTCGTGGTCGTCGATGGCGCAGACGATCGCGATGAACAACAACAGCTTCCGCCACCGCCTCGGGCTCCAGCCGCGCATCGCAAGCCCAAAGAACAGGCTCGCCGCCGCTGCAGCAGCTGCTACTGCCGTTGAGGGTGGCCAGATGGCTGAGAACGATCACTCGAGCGCGAATGCAGCGCCATCATCATCATCAGGCGACACGCAGCGCGAAAATCCAACGACCAGCAAAACCGCATGATCACACATGGGGTAGGTAGGACCATCAGGAAGGAACCGCATGCGAAAGCGTAAATATGAAAATATCCAGAGACGAAAGCGTGCGAAATCAATAGAGCAGGTGGCAAGAGTCATCATCATTTCTGATGCTAATCCCAGCGCCAGAACGAGAATGAAAGAGGAAGGAGCCTGTTTGCGCGTGGGTGACAGCAGAATAATCATTCGCAATGCTCCCCAGTTGACGAGGCGAACATCACATGGCATGGCATCGCATGTCTGTTGTGTTGGGGGCCAACTGCATTGGAGCTCCTGATGAGTTGATACTTTGTTGATGCTGATGATGTTGACGCCCTCGACTCGGTGATGATGCCACTTGTGACTTGTGAAGCTCGCAACCCTTTCCGCCTTCTTCGAGCAACATTCGTGCGACACCCAGTTCATCCTCAACAGCCAAATTCGAGATGACGTGCCGACAACAGAAATAAACGGCAAGTTCACAATCCGACGCTTTTCCACCAACAGATAGAGAGATAGGCCACTGGATCTCCCTCCCTCCATCCCGTGCTCGCCTGCTAGTATAATGCACGCGGACGAGTGAATAGTCATCACCTCACAGTGTGAGTGCGACCACATTATGTGAGGACATCCCACTAGTGCAAACGTCGCCTGCGCAGAAAGCCCCGAAACCACAAACATCTCTGCGAAATGAAGCCATTTGTTACAAACTCAGACGAGAAAGCCCACCCACCATTTTTCTCTCTCTCTCTCTCTCTCTCTCTCTCTCTCTTTTTTTTCTCCCACTTTGAGAAAGAGCTCGGCGGTGAGGTTGCGCGAAGGTCGCTCCAACGACGCTCTCTGAAATCAGTCCTCCTGACAAACAAGCTGCATTTCGCAGCAACTCACACGAATTCACAAGAAGCGCGCATTTCCGCTTTTCGTCCCAGCGTTGCGCTCTTCATTACGGAGCTCTCCGTGGGCGCGCCTCACAGACAGATAGAGAGATAGAGAGATGGCACATGAGCATGAGCATGAGCATGAGCATGACGGCGACGCCTCGCCCGCGCAGATCGCCGCGTCGCACCTGTTCGTGCTCGAGCACGGCCTGCACGGCAGCGACCAGGACTTTACGAACTTCGAGAAGCTGCTCACCGAGCACCTGCAGCAGGAGGATGTGCACGTGCACTGCGCGACGAGCAACGCCGCATCGTTCTTCCAGACCTACGACGGCATCGACTCTGGGGGCGAGCGGCTCGCAGACGAGATCCAGGAGCTCGCGAAGCGCATGCCGAACCTCAAGAAGCTCTCGCTGCTTGGCCATTCACTCGGTGGGCTCTACAACCGCTACTGCATCGGCGTGCTCTTTGCGCGCGGGTTCTTCACGAACGTCGAGCCTGTGGTACGTGTGTGTATGTGTATGTGCCTGAACGAGCTGTTTTGGGTATATGGCACAAGGGCTAACGTATGTGTGATTATGAACTGCCCATGTGCGTTTGCAGAACTTCATTACGATGGCCACGCCGCATCTGGGCATTCGCCGACCGCAGCGCGGATCCGTCAACTTCCTCTACAACTCGCTCACAAAGAAGCTCTTCCACAGGTACGTACGCTCCGTATTGCTCACTGTAGAGTTTGTGAGGGAACTCACGGGACTGCTATTACTGTGATGTGATTTGTGTGTGTAGAACCGGACAGCAGTTCTTTCTCCGAGACAGCGCAAACGAACTGACGCACTCGCTCAGTATGAACTCACTCCCGAACAAAGAAGGTCTCGGCAACACGCAGGGCTCAGGTACGAAAGAGACCGGTACAATTGGCGCCTTGTTTGGCATTGTCTGTGTGTGTGTGCTGATCTCGTGTGTCCGCATGTGTGTGTCTGTGTGTACTTGTGCAGTCCAATCCGACCGTGAAGGAACGCTGTTGATCTGCATGAACGCGATGAACGGCGGTGGAGAGCTCTACGAATACTACTACTGCACGCTCAGCGACCAGATGCTGCGTCTCTACGAGATTGAGAACCACGGCGTCGAGAACTTCTCTGCCGCGGGCCAGAAGAGCCTCGTGGAGATCGATCTCTTGCGCGCCGACGTGACGCTCGAGCTGCCGCATCGCCCCGTGCGACCGAAACACGGCAAGAAGAGTCACAGCAACCTGCTCTCAGGGCTGTTGAGTCTGACACGTCGCAGTAGGAGCAGCTCGTCGGCCTCGCACCAGAGCAGCGCATCTGGACGGCTGAGCGACCCGGACCACCTGGAGGTCTCGCATGAGCCGTACGAGATCACGATCCGATGGACCTCGACCGTGTTGAACGAGATGGGCAAGCAGCGCAAGTGCGTGATCCGCATTCCGTCGGAAGAGATCGACCGCGATTGGAAGTGGCTCGTCGCGTTCAGCAACAACAGCTTTGGCATGCGCTGCCTGACGAAACACAGCGATGGTGCGAACGGGAAGAAGGCGAAAGAAGACGCCGAGGTCGTGGACGCGCCGCCGCTGCTCTGCTGCATGGCGCGAGGTCAGTTCGTGCAGGCGCTGCTGCTGTTCAAGACCCGCACGCTCTACTCGAACGTATTCTTTGACCTGCAGGTGCCCTACTCGTGCGCGTCGATCCGCGCGTTCAACCCGTACCGCATGGAGACGACCAAGCGCTCGACCTCGCCCGTGTACCCGCACATCACGCTCTACTCGATCGGCAGCGCGCCGCTGCTTCGAGACACGCTCACCGCCGAGATCCGACTGCAGCTATCGAGCAAACACGGTCCCGTCCGGTTCTTCTCGCAGGACGGGCACAGGAAGCGCCTGTCGCTCACCGGTGGGGTGGGCGGCGGCACCAGCTCGCTGCCGGCGAACTTTGAGAGCGAGCACGACAGCAATGAAGGGAACCGCTACACAGTGACAGACGAGATGGAGTTTTCGCGCCGCTCGACCGCGTCCTCGGCGTCTTTCGGTGGCGACGGCACCCGCTCGGACCCGTTTGTCGATGGCGAAGTGATCGTGGACCGCGTCCACGAAGCGTTCAGCTCGGATGACGAGAGCGACGCGCTGCGCGCGATGCTCATCACGCTGCAGAGCGTGGGCTGGCGACGGATCGACGTGATGTTCGACAACGTGCTGGCCCACGAGAAGATCATCGCGAAGCGCGCGAACCCGTCCAAGCTGAGCGAGTCCGGCATCGACGTCGTATACCACGTGATGAACTCGTTTGTGGCCTAGAAGAGATGGTCAACGGACTCTGTTGCCGTCTACTGGTAGGTTTTTGTTTTCGTTTTCGTTTTTTGTTTTCATACCGAGAGAAGAGAGAGAGAAAAGGAGAAGCTACACGTTGGTATCATCAAAGAGTAACTAGAGAAACTGCGTGTATGACATACTTAATGAAATAAATCAACATCATTACTCAAAGAGTCTTGCTCAGTGAAGCCACTCGACCTGACTGAAGAGCAGACCTGTGGCGACGTCCTTGCGCACAGTTTTCACGCGGAAGCGGCGGTGCGAGCGCTGGGTTTCCAGGTGCATCGAGTGCTGCGCGGCGTTGCTGGGACTCGACTCAAGAGCGAGACGCGCGTGACGAGGATCAGGTGTCCCTCCGGGTAGCTGAACTCGCTTCTCTTTCTCGCATCTCGACGATGGGGATGTAGTCGAGCAGCAAGAGGGACGACGCGTTCAGGTTCTCCTCCGAGCCGTTCGTCGCCATAAACGTCATGTCCATGAGGCGGATGTTGTGCACTTTGAGGATCTTCTTGCCAGCGTATGGGTAGCTCTTCATTCGGAAGAGTAGCGGCAGCTCATTCGGTAGCAGCGGCGGATCGTTGCTGGCGGCTTGGTTCTCCGAATGACCAACTAGCCCGATTGCAGCCATTGAGCCATACTTGTGCAGCTGCACCACCGCCGGGTCAATCAGATCAAAGGAGTGCAGCCCGGCGAGCGGCGCGGATAGGAACGTCGTGGTCGCGAGCGGCAGGAACCACGAGAGGAACACTTTGTCGTGGCGCATTTGGTTGAGTGATGAGACTGCGCAAGCGGATACAGCAATGGCTCGATGAGGGAATGGAGGCGCGCCGCACATTGGTGCTCCTGCTGAGGTTGGGTCGGTGGCTCCTGTGGTCCTTTCATACAGGCAGTCGCTGTCTCGCCATGCACGGCGTCGAGGGCGTTGGAGCACGCGCTGCAGTCATTCGTCAATACGAACACAAATGGACACTTTGTCACAGGAAGGCGTCAGTACTTCAAGACCTGACCGAAG
>JAADVN010001133.1:0-10364 GCA_023335535.1 Globisporangium spinosum | reverse complement strand
TCGCCCCCACTTCTCGTCTGCGATGTACCCGCCGAGCAGCGGCGACAGGTAACAGATCGATGTCCACGTACTCTTGAGCGAGTTGGAACCCGCCTGCGTCCAGCCGAGCTTGCCCATGTAGTTCTTGAGTCCCTGGTTGATACCATAATAACTGACACGCTCGGCAAACTCGAGGATCAGGATGAATGAGCAGACATGGAGTAGCACGTTCTTGAAGTGCTGGTTGCGCTGCTCCCATGGCCCATCGATGTAGTACTCGGACTCGCCGCCGGGTGTGCTGCCGCCTTCCTGACTGCTCGTAGTGAAGGGCGACTCGCCGCCATACGAGAGCTTCGAGCGGCGCGAGTGTGAGTGCGATTGCGTGGAAGAAGACATGGAGTTTGCGAGCATCTTCCTCTGCTCCCGCCCCACTCGCTGCTGCTGTGTGTGTTGCTGCTGCTGCTGTCGACCGCCACTCATGCACCTGACGCTCAGTCTGTCGTGCCGCCTCCGTCAATCAACGCGTCTCTCGCTTGCTCGCGTGGTCCTGTCAGCTCTGTCTGTCGTCGCCTCTGCTTGGAGATGCCGGAGAGTAATGCGATGTGATGGTGTTGTTGAGCTTCTTCCGCCTTCTGGTATTGTAAGCGACTTGGTCATAAGGAGACAGCATTTGATACAGCATGCTCCCTCTGCTTTTTTCCTTCACAATCACTCGCTCACAAGACACATATTCACGTCTATAGACCGGACAAGACCTATTAAGTACAATCCTAGGCACATCAATATTGATTTTATTTCAGCAATAGGCACGGGATGGACGACTTGCTCAAATTGGATTTGCAAAAAGGGCAAGAGGAAAAAAGAGATGGTGGCTTCGGAACCTGCACTTTCAGCCAATCAGAGCGCACAGGAGAAATACGATAGGGTGGTAAACAGTAAAAAGTAGAAATTACCGTTAATTCCTACGCTCAAACCCAAACAATGTACCCAAGGAAACGCCCGCGGATTGGCAGAAAAAGAAAGAAAAGAAGGGAGAGAGACTAGGTTTACGGTTTACTGACGACATTTGAGATGGGGGGTTCGGGAAAGCGTGAAATGAGGCGCCGGGATTGGCTGGATTGCAAACCGTGTCTTTTATTTTCGGGATGTTTTTGCATTTGGAGGAGCATAGCCCGGGCGTCGCTTAATTAGTCGACACTGCAAACACAAAGAACGAAGAGTGTGCGCCACACCAATTGTTTTGTATGCTACACCCGACATTGTGAAAAATGCACTGATTCAATGAGGTACACCATAAATAAAAAAAATTGTGGCTAGCTCATTACAATCTCATGTTTGCACTCCTTTGACATCTCCTATATTTCTGTTGATGAGTGGCTATGTCTACTTGTACGTCTACATTACTCTCGCAAATGTTTCAGTAGTCTGGCACCCACATGCAACTTGATATAACCTGGTCATTACATTATGCTGCGCAACAGAACAATCCGCAGTATTTCAATCACTCCATAATGTGAGGTTCAGACTCACTTTCTGTCCATATTTACTTTTTTTGCCAATGAAAATATGTGCATTCACATATTAATTTCTTCCGTCCATATTTCAACAGAATCCGCAATCTATCTACGGGTTTGAGCCCGTTTCCTTGCTGCAGCCCGGTCCGTGTGTGGCTTTTTTCTCTGACGCAGGGTGTGTCACGCCACCTCCACCTCACCTGCGTCACGCTTTGCACTCAAAGTTGCTGAGAGCGAATGAATCTAATTTAAGCGACCATCCGATCGGCAGCACACGTCACACCGCGAGACAAGGCAGGCGCCAGGCGGCTTCTCGCATTCGCTTCAGTCCACTTCAATCTCCAGCACTTTGTGTGCTGTGCTGTGCTGCGCGTGCGGTTGGCCACCTGAGTTAGTTTAGAAGATCCACACCAACCAGCGCACGTCCAGAAGCACACTTCACAAGTAGAAGCAGCTCGTGAAGATGGACGGCCGACAAGCTCCGAGTGCAGACGCAATAACAGCAGCACCACCACCAGCGGAACGTCGAGGCGCGCTCCACGCGACGCTCGGCATGGCGTCCTCCGCCGCCAGCATGGTGCTCTATCCGTACGTCGCCGCGGGTAAAGTGGCGTACCAGGCGACGTCGTACGCGGTGCACGCACCGATCAAGATCACGAGGCACGTGAAGGACTCGATTCTTGGCGGAACTGGTGAAGAAAGCGAGAGCGGACAAGGCGACGATGCGGCGTACGATCTCTTTGGTGAGCGGGGCAGCGCTGCAGGCGACAGTGGTAAAGAAAGAGTAGCAGTTGAAGGAGATGATGAAGAAGAAGGCGTGGCAGATCTGTTTGAAGAACAGTATCCGACTACTATCATTGACGCGGAAGAAGGAGCGAGCGATGTCGACAATAACACCAGCAGTGGTGTGGTGTCACAATTGCTGTTTCTGCCAGTGCGACTGGTGTCAAGCGGCGTGTCCACGGCGGCGGCGATCCCAGGCTCGCTGATCTCGTACAGCGGCAAGAAGATCTCTGGTGCGGTGTCGACGTCTCAGTCGCTGGCTACCACTGCGCTGGTCGTGTCGAGCGGAGCGGTCGCGCGAACGTCGCTCAATGTCGCGCAGGGGCTCACGTACGGCGCGTTCTCAACCGCGTCGTTCACGGTCACAAAATTTTCTGGCGTGGTCAACACGTCTGTGCGCACTGTCGGGTACGCGATCCCGACGTCGGTGTCGAACGCAGTGTGGCAGGGCATGGGCGCGACGGGCAACGCGTCGGTGAGCGTGGTCTCGTACGCGATCGCAGTGCCGGCGTACCGCATGCTGGACGCGCTGATTCCAGATCTGTCCAAGTATTTTAGCGAGCGCGACTGCGTCGAGAAGACGCGCGAAGTGGTGCTCATGCTCGTCAAGGTGCTGGGGCCGCAGAACGCGCTCTACTTGCTCAAGTTTGTCTACGAGACCGTAAACAGCGACGAAGCGTACGACATGTTTCTGCTCTGCCACGACATTGTGTGCGAGTCGCTCGACCGCGAGAACTACCGTCAAGTGGGGTCGTCTATCGGCGCGTCAACCGGTGTGAGTACGCTTGTGCCGGTCGTGAAGGAGATTTACAACCTGATCCCGTCGGTCGATGAGCTTTTCGACGCGTTTGCATTTGTCGCGGACGTCTCGGAGGAAGTGTTCAACGGACTCGTGTCGTCACCATCAAGTAGCAGCAACAATAGTTTTGAAGGGGAAAAAGAAGAGTGGCGCGCGTCGTCTCGCTTCGAGTATATTGACGGCGACGACGACGACAACATCAGCAGTGATGATGGCTATAGAGAGCATGACACCGCTGCCGAAGACAGCGAGAGCGGCCACAGTACGATCTCGACCGACGCGTTTGAGCTACGCCACGAGTCAGACGTCGAGTTTGATGATGACTACAACCAAGATGCTGGTGAAGAACAAGACCAGTCAGAGAGTACGGAGGCAGACGCCGTGTACATTGGCGACGGGTTTGGCGAATCAGGTTCTTGGTCATCGTCCACCACCAGCAGCAGCAGCAACAGCAACAGTGATCGCCACCAGTATGCAAACGAACAGCCACAGCAGACGTCGTCCGCGAACTCTGGAGGCGTACTGGACGCCGGCGTGTCGTTCCTCTCCAAAGTGTGCGACAGCGACGAAGCAGCGTCGCTCTTCAACACGTTTGGCGATTTCCTGGACGTGCTGCTGGTCGACTGATCCCTTCTCTCTTTCTCTCTTTTTGAGCCTGTTGGTGATCCTCGTGAAGGGATCAGTCGTGGCCTCTGTCTGTGGAAATGCGGTCGGACCAAAAAGCGCCGCCGCTATTTAATGAAGTGCTATCGAATGCAAATACAAGCACAACGCACAATTTGAATTTTTGAAAGCATGCATACAGTTCGATCGATTGCAGTGCTGTGTCATTCTCATAGTTAATGAATGAATGGGGAAAGATGCAGATGATAATGAACTCAACAACAGGAAGGTAGTGCCTATTACGCGGACACCGCCATGGCGACAAACACAGCGAGCCACACGTGCCACGCTCCTCCGGCGGTCTGCACTGACCCCATTGCCGCAGACTTGGACTTGGACGCGGCGGCGGCGCTCTCGCAGTGCCCCTTGATCTGGTTGAAGAACTCCTTGAACGGCATGTCAGTCGTGCCGACGGCGACTGTGCAGGACGGCAGCCCGGCGTCGTCGAGCTCGGCCGAGAGCTTGGTGCAGTTCGCGCTCGCACAGTACTTGGCGAGCGTCGCGTCGGTCGGCAGCACAAGCGCGCTCGTGTTGATGAAGTAGTCGGCCTCCGTGGCGCACTGGTTGATCGCCGGCATGAGCACGTAGAGCTTCTGGAAGAGCAGCTGCTCGTCGCACCGCGTCGAGTTCTCCGCCGCCGCTGCTCCTGCTGCTGTTGTCGTCGTTGTCGTGGTGGTGGTCGTGTTGGCGGCATTCACGACCGCGAAGAATAGCGCCAAGAGCGTCAGAAGCGCGCGCGTTTTCGTCATCGTGCTGTTCGCTATGAGCTTGGCTTAAGCTGGTAGGGGCGTGTGTTGAATAGAGAGGGAAGGAAGGGCTCGTAAAAGCTCCAAGCGCGAGTGTTTGGGACCTTGTGACCGACTGATTTGTGCTGGTGATTTGAGCGAATGCCGTCGACGTGCGTGGACGGGAAGTCAGTCAACAGTCAGTCAGGCGGTAACGGTGGAAGGAGGGATGAAAGTGGGACTTTCCCGCCATATTCCAGATGGCAAACTCAACAGGAGCTGCAACCAAACCAGGCGTGCACAGCACCGAATCCAGTTCGCAAGCCATCAAGCGCGACATCAAGCAGACAGAGCTCCTTAGCTTGAGCAGTCTGCGTCTGAGTGTGTGGCAAGCAGCGAGTGTCGTCATGTATCGTCCATTCCAGCGACTTTGCAAGAGGAGTGCTCGGTATCAATCATATGACCCACGGCTCGGCCTTAAGCCGACTTGCTGTCAATTTTATAACAGCATTGTGAAGAAATGACTCGATCTTCCGCGCCTGCTTGACGAATCCAGGTCTCGTGACTGAAGCTGATTGCTAGAAGTCGAGTGAGACCGTTGAGCCCCAGCAGATACGCTTGATGATAGACGAACACCCTCAAGTCGCGGACTGAAGACCGCTGATTCCTTATCGGCTTTGAGAACACAGTGGACGGGCCGGCGTCGAACGCGAGTGAGAGATGCCTGAGCGACCGCAACCGCAACCGCACGCTAGAAATCATCCCTGTGACTGGAGGCTGGTGACGAACTGAGGGAGCTCCAGTACCAGTGCACGTGCCACGATCCAGCAAGACAACCAGACGCGCGGGTTGTGCTGAGCGATGTTGTGTTGGTGTCTTGCTAGTCAACGTCAGTGATGAGGATGATGGTGAGATGAGGACGAGAAGATGTGAGATTGAGTATCTTGGAGTGATTGTTGCTTGATAAGGATTCAGCTCAACACCAGGTACAGCTGCATGAAACAAATGCATAAGCTGACTGACTGACTGAATGATACACGCTTTCTCTCTATTGTTTGCTTTCTTTGGCTCTTTACACATTCTGCAAGGCTGCGAGTCGCCATGCGAGCGACTCCTTTGCGCTCGTACTATCACTCGTCTCTTTCGTCTTCGTCTGATCTCCACGTTGCTGTTGTCCTTCTTCACCACCACCACCAGCTGCTTTAGAAAGTGTCGCGCTCGTCGCGACACTAGCGTCCAACTGCGGCAGCGGGTGTTCGACTTCCACCAGGTGCTCAAACGCGCTGAACTTGGTCTGCAGAGTCTGCGCCTGCTCCACGTGCCCAAAGAGCACCAGCATCTGCAGCAGCGCCTTGACGTTCTTCTTCAAAGTGGCGCTCGGCTGGTTGTTCACACACTGCTGCAGGATGAACTGCTCTTCCTCCGCGCTCCCCTTCTTGATCTTGTTGCGGCGCTCGTTGCGAGAGAGGCGCACTTTCTTCTGCGGCTTCATGGACGACATGCCGCCTCCGCCGTTTATGCTGGACGCACCGCCAAGCGTCTGCGTCGCGTAGAAATGGCTCGAGGTCGCTTGCGCCAGCGTCTTCATCGCAAAGTTGCCGATGCTCAACGCGCTGTTGTGGCTGCCCACCGAGCGCATGGATGCATTCGAGAGCGCGCTGTCGGCGGCACTTGGCGCGCCGGAATACACGCTCTGCGCATCATCACCGTCACCACCAGCGCCATCCTGTTGCCAGCGACTGCCGTCGATGCCGTGCAGCTTGAACAGCCGCTTCTGCTCGCGGATCGTCGTCAGGCGCTTCCAGTGGCCCAAGTACGCCGCCGAGTTGGTCGCGATCTCGTCGACAACGTCGTTGAAAGCCTGCAGCACATCGCTCTCAATGTCGCTCACCACGAGATCCTCGCGTTTGTGCAGGTACGCGATGCGCAGCGCTTCCTCGTACAGCTTGTTCGCGACCAGGAGCGCCACGGCTTCGTCAATGTCCTTGCAGTACTCGACGTAGATGCGAGCAACCGGCAGCACGTCCTCCGCGACTTCCTTTTGGCTCAACAGCTTCTCCGCGACCTGATAGGCGAGACGCTGGACATCTACAGGCGATTGCTTCGCCTTGAGAGCGAGTGATAGACCCATTTGCCATTGTCCCCCTGTGAGGAACGCAGCCTGCGCTTGTGAGTACGCCGACTCGGACAGATAGACGTACGCCGCGGCTTCGTGCTGGTTCATAGCCTCCAGGTGCTCGCCCTTGAGCAGCACGATGCGCTTCTGGAACGCTTTCGCGACTGGAGACGCGTTCGAAGACGGGAACAGCGCGATCGCCTGGTCATAGAGCGCACCCTGCTTGATGACCGTAATGGCGTCTTCTTCGTACTGGGCTTTCTTCTCAGCGTCCGATGTGCTGAGAATCAGTGCGCTCACGTGGACCAGCGCCTTCTCGTGGCGGCTCAAGTGCAGATCGATCGTGTACTTCAGCAGATCCGCGTTCGCAGTCATGCGCGAGAGCTCGTCGAGGAATGGCACGTACTCCTTCGGGTCGCGCTGCGAGTACGTCGCGATGAAGCGCACGAGTTCAATGTCGTACAGTCCGAGCGCTTCATCGTAGAGCACGTCGACCTGCGTGAGCAAGATCAGGTGCTTGATCGCGCGCTTTGCGATGGCGAGCCCGCCTTGCTCTTTCTGCTGCAGAAGCGCCTGGATCTTCACGAGTGCGTCCGTGTACTGTGGTGGCGACTGCTTCACAGCAGCGGTCAAGAACGGCAGCAAGAGTGCGCTGCGGGTCTTCTCACCGCACTGTTCGTCGCCTTCGATCTCTCGGATCGCCTGCATGATCGCTTGGCACACCACGTTGACTTTGTCGCTTTCACCTTTGCTCTCATTCTTCTCGTTCTTCTCAAGCATAGCGGCTGCGCTCGTGTCGATGAAAGGCGCGACTTGCGGCAAATACTTGGTCGTCCACACGTCCACAGGGTGCAGGTTCGTAATAAATAGACACAGTCGGTCGCTCGTGATCTGCTCAGGCTTGTCACTCAGGAACTTGCGCACCAGGTGCTGTGGGAAGTTCGCCAAGAAGCTTTGCGAGGCAAAGTCCACGAGCAAGTTCAGGTCGAGACGGTGCTTACGGCACATCTCCAGCGCCGCGACGTACTGGAGCTGCTCGATTTGCTTGATCGCCAGCGCCAGCACCAGCAGTCTTGGTGCCATGCACTCGAGGTTGCCGCGCGGCATCTGGACGACGACGTTCGCGCGGTCGCCCACGACAGCGACGAGCTTCGCGCCGCGTTCCACCATGCGCGACTCGTACACGTCGAGTTTCTGCTGCTTGAGCCCTTCGAGCGGCACCATGCGCAGCTGCGCCTGGCTCCCCAGGGTCGTGAACAGCAGCACTGATGCCGTGGGGCAATAACGGAAAGTCGAGCACGCTGGCACGATCAACTTGTCGTTCACGTAGAGCTTCGACGTGGTCTGGAGCCCAAGCACCAAGTGGCTGTCGGTGTGTTCAGATTCTGGTTCAGTCGCGATCACCAGTAACTGCGCGAACGCAGGGTACCGATCAGAGAGCTCAGTGGCCTCACACTCTTCTTGGTCTGGGTGCAATGGGGAAATCGTGTACACTGTGCCGTCGTGGGTCTGGATCGCAACAGTAGGAGGATTCGCATTTGTGATTCCTTCTTCTTCGTGAGACTGAAACTGGTTCACGACCTCCGTAGTTCTTCGGACGCCTTCGAGGGCTGGCGGGTACTCAATCGTAAGCAAACGGTTGTGAGTAGAGCTGAGGGAGTCCACGGACGCCACCACAAGCGCGTCGTTCCAACCGGACTTTGCAACAAGCGAGAGCGTCTTGGCGTCGCAGCCTTGCTGGGAAAAGCGCATCCACTGGAGACTCGCCAGCGCTGCAGCTTGCTCACCATGCTGTTGTTGCTGCTGTTTTTCGGACTGCACGATGTTCTTCTCGGCGCTCGACAGGTAGTTCTCGACGACGACCAGGTCGCCATTCGACAGCAGAGCGGTGAGCACTTCTGTTTGTGAATCAAACACGACCGAGTTGATCGCGCCCGAGAACTCCACTTGGTGCAGCGCCATGGGTGGCGGCACGAGTGCCTGGTGCAGAGGCGTGAGCAGCAGTTTGTTGCCGTCGATCACGCCGGTCACCACGATCGACTTGTTGGTCTTGGTCACAGCAGAGAACACCTCGCGTTCTCCGCGCGAGACGTCCCAGACAAACTCTTCCTGTAAAAGAGCTGCAGCAGTAGATTCAACGCCTTGTGAGGACGACGCGAGCGTCAGCAAGTGCAGTTGGTTCGCTCTCTCATCGTCCCACTTGAAGTGCACGAGACGCTTGCTCTCTGCGTGCAGACGGCACTCTTGCTTCAGGTACCAGTGGTAGTTGCTGCGCGTCCACAGCTGCACGATCGACTCCTGCTGTTGCTGCTGCTTACCTACTGTGCTCTCTAACGCCACGGCAAGCACGTCCGAGTCGATGTTCCAGCCGACCTGCGTCACGCGGAACGACGACGCGCGGTACTCAGCCGGCAGCGCGAACTCGCCGTGTCGAAGGCCGTTGCGCTCGAAAAACACCACGAACAGCTGCTCCTTGCGCGTCTCGCTGCCCGTGATCAGCGAGTGGTTCGGACACCAATCGAGCGTGGCGCCAAGCTGCGGGATCGCGCGGCCGTCTTCGAGACGTCCCAACGCGTGGAACTCGAGCTGACCTGTGAACACCATCACCTTTTGCATCGCCCTGCCACCACTCACGACTGGGACGTTCACGACAAGGAACTGGGAGTCTTCGCGCCAACACACTGCGATCTCGATGCCTTGCTCCTGCTTGCGAGTCGCATCCGACGGAAGAAACGCGTCCAGCTGGGTCTCATGCAGCACCTCCCACCGCGTGTTCAGCACCAACACAGTGCCAACGCCCGTGACGACAGCGACCATCTCCTGGTTGCTGCTCCACGCGACACCGCAGATGCCGCCGTCCATCACGCCGATCTCCTCGGCGGCGCGGGCGTTCACGTCCACGACCGCGAGCGTCCCATTCGAGTGCGCGCACATAAGCGCATCCAGCTCAGCGATGTAGTCGATCCACTTCCATCCAGACGCGGCAGCAGCTGCCAGCTCACTGCTCTCATCATCTTCTTGCATCGGGATGAACTCGCACATGTCCACCAAGAGCTCCATTGGCGCATTTGCTCCGCCGTCTTCTTCCAGCGTCGCGAGGTCAATTCGACCGTCCCAGCGCAGGAAAAACGCCTGACTCTCGCCTCCATTAAGCGTGAACGACGTGTACGTCTGCTGGCTGTCGGTATCGCCGTGAAGCGGCCACAGCTGGCGGCGCAGTGACACGAGGTTCCGCATTCTCGCACCTGTTGTTCCCGCCGGAAAATGTTGATGAATGGCTGCCTGTTGCTTTGAATGATTCGATTACCGATTTTTATAGTTGGCTTCTCAACCGCCACTATTAACAGCAATCCTTAAATAAGATAATTTACGGATCCTTCTGTCAAGGAAAACCAGAATTATCAGGAGGGCAATGTATCTGTTGCTTGGTGTCGCCGCCAACGCACATAGTCCAACAGGTCGCTCATGTTGGGGTCGATCGCGACGATCGTCTTGTCCTTCAGGGGTTCGAAGTCGGCGACCTCGTCGACGTTCGTCTCGCTCTTTTCTTTCTTCGCTTGGACCACCCGCTTGCCGAGATCCTCTCGCTTCAGGAGCATGCTGCAGTGGGCATGCGTTTTTGACGCTCGTGTCGTGCGCCTCGACCGCCTTCATCATGCGCAGGATGCATGGGAGGTAGTCCTGCGACGAGCACTGGGTGTCGTAGTGGATGTTGTCCTTTTTCAGATTCCTCGCAGGGAGCACGAGTTTGCACTGCTCATCTATTCACGCGTGCTGGTGGGTGG
>JAADVN010001132.1:0-10365 GCA_023335535.1 Globisporangium spinosum | reverse complement strand
GACAGCTTTTACGTCGTCCCCGTTGTGTATTCCTCGATGTAGTAGCGTCGTCCTGTCGGGTCTTGATTACTTGGGATGCCCGCTCGCGCTGCACAATCATATCGATCTGGCGTACAGAATGGCAGAAGCTTTGACGTCCAAGCCACGTGAGCAGATGGATCGACGAGACTTCTGGCACAGACAGCAACCAACGGCGCGCCTCATCTTGCTGGGGGCAGCCCATACCATCTTCACGCAGCTAGACATGCTTGGGATGCGGGTGGAGCAGCGCACTACGCACAACAGTGAGTCATGCGTGGCGGTGGATGTGGTCGCTCAAGCGTGATGTCATGGTGACGTTAGACGTGCGTGACGCCCCACACGTGATGTCACTCGCGCGTCCTAGTGGTTGGTGGCGGTGGGAAAAGACGGAGAGCTAAGATCGTCACCGCCAGCAGTTCAGTAGTTCGGTATCCATCCAGTGTTCGACGGCGCCATCTGGACGCCATAGAGCTCTTCCCAGCGCCACCTTGCTGTCTGCCTATCTCTCTTGACACAGAAGCAAACTAGTAAGTACTCTACAGTGCGTGAAAGCAGCTCTTCGCGCGTTCGTTTCGCTGCTCACCTGCGATGGAGCGACGCGCTGCTCACACCACATGGTGAGCACAGTCGCACAGCGGAGACTGCAGCAGCCGGGCCAGACAGACAGTAAAGCGTTGAAAGAGAGAGAGAGAGGAGAGAGAGAGAGGAGAGAGAGAGAGAGAGGAGAGAGCAGAAGGGGGCAGGAGATCACCAGGAGCTTCGCTTTCTGTCAACACGTGGTTGCCGAAAGCAGCTGCTGCTTGCCAGTGGGTATTGTCCTCCTTCCCACAATTGGCAAAGAACGCACGTCACATCCCCCCTCTCTCCTTCCTGCATCATTGATGCGTTATCCCTAAAATTAACTGAAGCTGCTGGGACCAAAAGTCTCCAAAGCGCCTGTCTGAGGTTGGGGAGTGAGCTAATAAAAAACATAATAAATGCAGAAATAAACAAAAAACCAAAACCGCTCAGCCCCCTCAAGCAGCAACCGACCCAACTAATAGCGCAGGATCTGTTGTACAGTCCCTCTTTGCACCGCTTCCCACATTCCCACACAAGGGACGCCACACACGGGAGACGAGAAGAAGAGTGAGCGCGACTGCCTGTCGGTCGTTCATTCGCCCTCTGGCCCCGCACCGCGCACTAGTAGCGAGAGGGACAGACAGCAGAGCAGCAGCACTCACGACAAAGATGTTTGGCTCGGGCGTGCGCAACATCTCCTTCCAGGACCTCTTCGCGCAGCCGCAGAACGCCGCAGGCGACGTCGCGCGGCGAGAGGTGCCGCGACGCACTTCGCCACGAATGCACCAGCTCCCCTCGTCGGCATCTTCCTCATCCTCATCAGCAGCGTCTCACGTGCCCGCGGCGATGACTGCAGGACTGCGCCTCGTGCCGCACCATATTCTAGACGGTAGCTCCTCCACTCCTTCGCTTCGACAAGTGCTGCCGTCGCGCAGGACGCAGAAAAGCTCGATCGGGTTTATTCTAGAAGGACCGGGGGCGGGGTCGCTGCCTGCCGGTCACACTCGCGTGGACGGCAAGCTGCTTCCCCCGCCACTGGCGGTACCGGCGCTGGTCAAGCGCGAACCAGAACAGTACGTGGACGGTCGCGGCGGTGGTGTGTATCCAGCCTACAGCAATTATCACCAGCAGCAGCACCAACAACAGCAGCAGCGTCACCACCACCATCACCCGTATGCGCGTCACGTGTCGCGACAAGAGAGCGACGACAGCAGCGACTCGTACGAAGGACGGACGACGCGCGAATCTGTTCGCCTGCCGTCGATCGTCCCCATCTCTTCCAGTGCTCTCAGTAGCGCCAGTAGCACTAGCAACCAGTATCAAGAGGAGCAGCAACAAGGCGCGCCTGCGACTGGGTCCCCCACAGAAGCCCCCGGCGGCAAGCGCAAGAAGAAGCGGAAAGCGCGTATCTGCAAGGAGCAGGGCTGCGACAAGTACGTCGTGGACCACGGGCTCTGCATTCGCCACGGGGTACGTACTACAAGTAGTTCGTCTACAACACGCACATGTCCTGCTGCTAAATGCCACTTACGCACTCACTCATTTTGTTGTTTTGTGTGTGCTTTCTTTCTCTAGGGCGGGAAGCGCTGCAACGTCGAGGACTGCAACTGCCGCGCCCAGAACCGCGGGCTCTGCTGGAAGCATGGCGGGTACACAATCTGCAAGATCGAGGGCTGCACGAAGCGCGCCAAGTCGCGCGGCATCTGCTGGTCGCATGGCGGCGGCACGCGCTGCAAGTCGGACGGCTGCAGCAAGATCGCGGTCTCGCTGGGACGGTGCTGGGCTCACGGCGGAGGTATGTTGTGCTTGTTGACGATGGTGGACTACTGATGATAGAGATGATCACGAAGGTGGCAGTGTTGCTCACCCAAAATCATTCGTCCCATCCTGCATTTACCAGGCAAGCGGTGTTCCATAGATGGCTGCAAGAAACCCGCGTCCGAGCGCACGAACAACTACTGCGCCGACCACTTTGGCTGGTTCCAGCAGGAGGGCGTGCACGAGGTGTGACTTGGTGTCGCCACGAAGCCATTCATTTCATAGCTCCAGTTGGTCTCTTTATCCATCCACTACCACCAAAAGAAGAAATACGTGTATATTGAAGCATGTATGTATGTCGCCTCTCTCTCTCATAATGTGCCTTGCTTCATCCATTTCTATCTAATCGCACCCAACGATTGTTCTCCGAGCGTCGAGAGCATTCTGCAATCACTAACATATTCGTAGTAAAAAGCAGTGCAGCCGTTGCTCCATATATAAAAAACAAAACCGATGCGGAAAGCGGTCGCACACGCCACTTGGATGGTGAAAACACTACAAATACTCCAGCCCATACATCCCATTTGAGCTCTTAATAGTACAGGAGGGCCTTCGCTTGCTGACTGGATGCAACGCATCGCAACGCAACCCACAAAGGCCAGTTGAGTACCTCTCTTCTGGTCAGGCAGCCATGCTCCTAGATGTACACGTAAGCGAAGGTAAAGATCGCTGGGCCGAATGGCTGGAACGCAACAGGCGAGGTTGATAAAAGCCAGGCAGACAACGACGTCAGATATAGTAATTGGTATTTAAAAGGCCACACCTATCATCAAAATAGACAGGTTGTTGCGCTGGAAATACTCACAAATCAAAGGATATAAAGTAAAAGAGGTGTTTTGAGCATAAAAAGCCCAAAGCCTGATTTTTGTGACGCCATGACGACTGTAAAACCTGATTTCTCAGCACAAAAGCCCGCGAAACCTAATCTTTCCAGTTGGCCCCAGGCAAAAAGTACAACGCGCGGTGTTGGGCTATCCATCCACCCATCACTTCTGAGCCAGAGCAGAGAGCTCAAGCTCAAGCTCAAGTGAAAGCTCTTGAAAGGAGAGAGCGAGCAGGCAGTCGTCATCAAACGAGTTGATTCTGGTCTGTCCAACAGGTGGTAATCCATACTGTAAACGCAGGTATCCCAAACCATTGCTCGAGCAATTTGCCAGAGTTTACCAACCGCGACTGGATTTCTTAGCTGGTTCACCTCCTTTCTTTTTTCTAATATGGCAAAGTGCAGGATTCGCCTAACGTAAATGGATGGATATATACTTGGGGGTCGAAACACCCAATTGAGTCCTTCTTCGACTTCTTCACACCAGCTGGCTTTGTGAGGAAAGCCGCATCGACCTCCAAAGAGAGCATCTCTTCGACGAGGCGAGCGGTTATATAGTTTTATGAAACTATTATTCTGCTGGCAAAAAGTGTGCGGCTATTAATATTTTGATAGTTGGGAGGCTGCACAACCCAGCATTTCCATATATTTTTCTTCTTCATCCCTCTCTTCTAATTTTTCTGTTTTTTTGGGTTGCAGGATGAGGGGAAGGAGGATCTGTGTGGCTTTGTGTCAATGGGTGAAAAAGCGCGGGAAGGTCCTGTTTCTATTTCACAACGACTACCAAATATATTTATTTATAGAGGTTTTGAATTACGCAACACTGTCAACTCATCAAAAATCAGGGCACGACTTTCTAGGGAGATCAATTGATACAGGATATATCTTCCTCTATTTTTTTTCACTGTTCTGGTTCCAGAGAGAGCGTTTCTGGCGCACGCCAACGGCAGTTCCGTCATCGCTCAGCTCGGTTTCAGATTCTTGAGGTTCTGACAAGCCTGTCCTTTCTTTGGATGCAACGACCGTGTTCCAACCAATCACAGCCACCCATTTCTCCCAACTTCTGAACGGAAAAACAGTTTTACAGACAGAGAATCGCATCAGTTTGGGCTGCAAATCCCAACAGTCGCCCGCATGGGAAAGTGTGAAAGGCTGGGTTGTTGCTCATGGGATGGATCATGGGATCTGCGAATACAGTGCGGCGTCGCTCTCGCGATCGGGAAGTGCCAGTAAAGGTCGTAAGCACCAGCGCTTTTCCATGAGGTGTGTGTGATCAGCACCACACCGAGCTGTGAAGCGTCGTCGACTTTTGTGACGCGCAACATGAGCGTATCGCAATATTTGGGTACAGGATGTCTAGTTGTGACTCCAGCAATTTGATCCATGGAAGCTCTCTTTTGTGTAGACCCCAGAAGTACAAGCGACACAGTGGTCTCACTCTGCTTTGAAGGAAAGTGACGAGTGGCGCATTGAACATTTATTCCATCGATATGGCTCGAGAAGGGATCTTGAATGGCTCGTTTACCTCCTGAGTGAGGCTGGATCTTCTGTTTGTAATGCTTTGCTAACGTGTACTTGTTGTGTCCGCTAAGCTGGACCTCAAAAGCTGCATTTTGAAGTCACTGTATCGTGTCGTGCATACTACCTGGAATGCTCTTCCACCACTTCCACCAGGAAGTTCCGTGTTTGTATCGCCAGACTGGCTGCTAGTGCGAGTACTCGAAGTTGCACTGGTGCACCAGACGAGAAGCACTTGGCTGGGCCTGCTTGGGTGTCGCCAAGTCAGTGTTTGTAAGTTCACCAATTGCAACTCAGTCATCTCCAATGTCGCAGTTCGCGTTGAGGGTGTGGGGGAAGTTGGCGCCGCGGAACGCCTGCGCTCTCACATTTCTGCAGAGCGGGACGCGGTGCCTAAAGTAACGTGTTCTCGCTTTCGTGACATGACGCGTAACGATGAGAGGCTGCTATGAACTGCTGTGAGTGAGGGAGGCGGGTGGGAACGCGGTAGGGAACGAACCCTAAACGATTTGCGGCCATTCGCAGAAAAGCACCTCCCAGAGGTCAGGCAGCCGCGCTGCTACATGGACACGCAAGGGAAGGTGGGTGCCTGGAGCGCCAAGGGCGAACCCGGCAGACGACGACGTCAGGCACAGCATTGATGCTGTGTGGTGAAGAGCACACACAGGTTGACCATTGAGATAAAAAGTTAGGTACAGCGAAGTCACACAGCACGCTTTTTCGATCTCAAAGGAGTCAGCAAGATAAACAAGTGGGGTGGGTCTGATGAAACAACCTGTGAAACCAAATCTTTCCAGTTGGTCCCAGACAACTGGGACCAGTTCAAGTGTTGTGGCTATCCGTTCCATCCCCCCATCACTTCTGAGCCACAATAAAATGCTCAAGAGAAAGAGAAAGCAAGCAATTGTCACCACAACGAATTGATTTTTCTGGTGGTAATCCATACTGTTAGCCCTTGGAATCTCAAAGCTCCAGCGCCAACAATAATTGCCAAAGCGTTGACCAGCCGCGACTGGATTTCTCAGCTCCACAAGCAACAGCTGTATCGCTTTCAGGCCTCTTTTTTCAAATATGACAAAGTGCAGGATTCGCTTAACGTTAACGGATGCATACGAAGTATTACAACAACTGTTTCTACACTTCAGCTGGCTGGCTGGCTTTTGTGTGGCGAGGAAAGCCACACAAAAGCCGTACGATTTCCCAAACAGAGCATCTCTCCTTTTGAAGAGGCGAGCGGTTTATATAATATAAAAATATGTTTCTGCTGCCAAAAAAGTGTGCGGCTATTACAACCTATTTTGATGGTTGGGAGGCTGCACAATCCAGCATTTCCATTTATTTTTTTCATCTCGCTCCTCTCTTCTTCTAATTTTTCTGTTTGGGGTTGCAGGATGAGAGGATGGAGGATCTGTGTGGCTTCGTGTCAGTGGGGCTGCGGTTTGAGGAGGGAGGGTCCGGTTGTTATTTCACATCGACTATCAAATGAAGTATAAAGTCATAGAGGCTTATAAACAGATATTAAAGTCAAATCATCAAAAACTAGCGTTCGACTTTCGAAGGGATCAATTGATGCAGACTCTCCTCCCTCATTCCTTCCTGGTTCCAGAGAGAGCGTTTCTGGCGCACGCCAACGGCAGTTTCGTCATCGCTCAGCTCGGTTTCAGATTCTTGAGGTTCTGACAAGCCTGTCCTTTCTTTGGATGCAACGACCGTGTTCCAACCAATCACAGCCACCCATTTCGGTCTTCTTCTGCACGTTTCTCACTCGTCTCACCTCAGAGCCACTCGCTGAACGCAGACAGAGAAGTGCTGACACCAGCAGTCGCAGTCGCCCATATGTGGTGGAAACTTGGGAAAGTGCGCGGAGCAAGAGGGGCTGGTTGTTGCTCATGGGATGGATCATCGCTGCTTCCCGATCGCGAGTGCATCGTATTCGCAGATCGCAAGGTCGTAACCAGAGAGGTACTTTTCCAATAAGCGTGATTACCACCACACCGAGCTCGGAAGCGTCGTCGACTTTGAGATGTGCTTTTGTAACGTGTTTTGCAGTGTTTGGGTTTGTCTAGTTGTGGTGACAGCCCCTCGACTCTCTCCTGTACACAAGACTGGATGGGTACACTGAGACAACAGTCTCGCTACAGTACCCATCCACCATGGATTCCATGTTCATGGATGCTCTCTTTTTGTATAGACACTCTCCCGCTTTCCAGAAGCTGCACCCAGAAGTAGGAAAGCACCAGCGATGCTGTGGACTCATTCAAATGGAAATGACGAGTGGCATGTTGAAAATTTATTCTACCGATATGGCTCGAGAGGGATCCCTGTTGCTGCTGCAATGGCTCGTTTACTTCCTTGTGCAGGCTTGAGCGAGGCTGGATCTTCCGTTTGTAGTGCTTTGCTAACGTGTGCTTGTTCATTCAACTGGGGTCCATCAAGCTGGACATCAAAAAGTACTCGTTATACAGTACAGCGTCGCGCATATACGACTGGAATGTTCTTCCACCACTTCCTATTTAGAGTTCTCTGTTTGCATCGTCTGACTAACAGACTGAGTGGTCGAAGTTGCATCTTTGAAGTTGCATTTGCTGCCTGATGCTTTTCTGCAGATGGTCGCAAACCGTTTCTCAACAACCGCCTCGCTCAGCAGCTTCTCATGCTGGTAGTTATGCAAAAAATGATCTTTCCTTTTTCAGAAAGTCGCAACGAGCGTCGCTTCATACGCTTTATGTGATTGTGATTGTGCTTGTGTGTGTGTGTGTGTGTGGATGGCTGCGGCTGCTTGCGATTTGCGATTCGCGATAACTTCAGTGGCACCACACACACACACTGAGACACTCAAGCCGTGCAATCGAAGCAGCCGGCTCACGAGACGTGATGGCATCGAAGAAGACGCGTGTGCTCGTGGAGATCTGTCTCCTCGTGCTCCTGACACTGCTGGACGCGCGTGATCTCTGGTTCAAGGTGCGCTGGCTCAGTGCGAGCGACTCGTTCGCGTTCTCCACGTCCGAGAAGACACTGCTCAGCCTCGAGAAGCTGACGCCGACTGCGCCACTTACGTCAACGAAAGAAGACCTCGAAGCGCGCGCTGCGGGCCGGACCTCGTTTCTGCAGAAATGCGAGAGCATGGAAGCGTTCCGGGGGGACAACTTCCTCCACACGCTCAATGCTAACTGCGACATTGGTGGCGACACCGAGTCACCAAGCCAGCTGGTCGTGAGCGGCAACGTCAAAGTCGACTCGATGGCGTGGGCGGCCTGCAGTCTTCTCTACTCGTACTGTCGCCCGCCGATCTGCCGAGAGGGGGTCGTGGCGGATTTCTTGACACGATACCAACTGCCAGCGCCACGCGTGGCAAGAGCGATGATGGCGGAGGTCACGTCGCCCGCTGAAGCAGAGCTCATGGGGCTCTTAAACTTGATCGGTATGAGCATGCCGCGCTCGAAAGTGGTCTGCGTCGAGGGCTTCGAGTACGACCATGAGAAGAAAGACCCGTTCAAAGCCCAGATCTTTGGATGCGCCAGTCCGAACGAGTTGCGATCAGCGTTTGTCGGACTCTACGCGCTTTCGTTCCGCGACTTGCACGCCGACAAGGCGTGGCTCACGTTCGACGAGTCCGTCGTGCTGGGCATGCACTTCTCCGTTCGCCAAAATGCTGTGAGCACTTTTGATATCGTCGCACATGGGGATCAGTCGCTCGCTCTCGTGCACACCACGTCCGTGAACCTCAGCTGCTCCGGGTTCCATTTCAACCTCATGATCATGCTGGACTTCGCGCTCATGCTTCTCCACGCAACGGGCTCTGGAGGTGGCGCGAACGATTGTCTTGTGCTCGAGCAGGTCGCGCAGTGACGAAGATGAGGGTCCTAGTGGTACCAACAGAGGCGATAAAAGTGTTCTGAGCCACCAGACGTCGCTGACCTGCCCGCTCTACTGGAGCCAGCCAATTACCATCCTGACCGTCGCGACGTAGCTCATGGCGTGGATGCTGATCCTCCCGAACGCGGTCGTCTGGTCGTGGGGGAGCTCGTGGCTCAGCTCGCGGCACGTCGCGTTGACCACGTTGCGCCTGTGGTCGCTCGTGCTGATCGTGTTCCAGAACGCCTGGGGCGCGCTGGTGTTGCTGAATAAAAAGCAAGGTACCTGTGGGTCAGGCTCACGTACATCTCGAGTGCTGAAATGGCAGCGATTGTGTCCGTGGTCGTGTACTTCATGCGTGGACAGCTCATTTCGGTGGTCGAGCAGAAGCATCTCAATAAGCAACAGCGAGTGATGGATATGTCAGGCTTTGCACACGGCGTCCACGCTGTGAGCAACGCTTTTGGGGAGGAGCAGGCCGCGCAGCTCAACAGTAGTCGAGTAGTTGGTGGAAGCGCGCGCTTGATCTATGAGACGCTCAGTGAAGTGATCTTGTGGTCCATGCTGCTGATCGCGATCGTGCTCACGGTGCGCTGCAGCGTCAACTGCTTCTACGAGAAGAGGTTCCCACAGCAAGTCACTCCAACGGCTTCTGCTTCTTCCGGCAAGAGCAGTGGATTGTACTCTCGCTTACCGATTGAAGAACTGTTGGACAACCCGATCCGTGCAAAAAGCATTGTGCGCAGCAGCTTGAGTGGCGCAGAGAAGCACGTCAACAGTGGCATTTTCCTCCACGCGTCTCAGCTTCTCGAGCACGGCGTCGTGATGGAAAAGAACCAGTTCCTGCACACCCGCGAGGGTTTCCATGGCGTCATCCCCGCGAGCGTTCGCACGGACGGCCACTCGTCGTCAGTGCTCGACGCTTACGACGATGGCGGTAATGACGAACAGCAGCAGCAAGTACCTCCGTCGCCTGACGCGAAGCGCAGACGCAGTCTCCGCTTGTGAAATGAGTCCCCAAAGAAAACCAACGACCATCACTCGCTTCCCCTGACAAAAAATCGACCGACTGAACTTGACCTAAGACTACACCTTTTCCAGTTCAAACCATGAGAACCTCTTCCTCAAACCGTGAGTGGCTCAGCTCAAATCGTGAAACCGCTCTAATACAGACAGCCTGTTGTGTACCAGGGAAGTACCAGTCGGTACCACCTGGGACAAGACGCAGGCAGCTCTCCTATCTGCCAGTTGGCCCCTGGATGGCGCGTACCAGCGCCAGTGGCTGAGTGGAGGAGGGAGCCCATCGTGGCGCGGTTCGCGCTAGAGCCTGTGCATGTAAAAGTTTAAGAATAGCAAGACACCCAACAGATCAATACATGTTGGTATCTTGTGGGAGTTCCAGCTCCCAAGCGTGTGTTCTCTTTCGCAGGTACACCACACAGCCTCCACATTACCAGAAAACCGCCAAAACACCATACCCTCTCATTTTTTATATATAAAATTTCAATCATTTTTGTCCCGTTCAAAAATTGGCGCGCGCGCCATTGCTCACTCTCCAAAGAAAAGCAAAGAAGCACGCAGAGTGAGGAGGTGACGCAGCCACGCGCATCCAGCGCATGTCGACGACGAAGACTCGCGTTCGCTTGACGCAGGCCCAGAAGCTGGCGCTCCGCGAGCATCATGCTGCTCACCCCGAGCAATCACAGCACATGGTGTGCGCGTGGGCTCAAGAACGCTTCAAGCTCCCTCGTCGTCTAGCCATCTCCACG
>JAADVN010001131.1:0-10390 GCA_023335535.1 Globisporangium spinosum | reverse complement strand
GTCTGTGAAATGAGTGGGACTGCAAAATAGGGATTTGCGCCTCGAAACCTAAATGAAACAATTTACTGTTCGGTACTTGCAGTTTTTGGCAGTACAAAAAATCACTCAAACACCACTGTAAACTCCTGTTTATGTATGTGAAAATACGTGCTTTATGGTAAAACACGTGCTCCAAGTCTTACCTCTAAATGGTGGAAGAATCACAACTTATCGTTATTCACGGACACTTGCAAACAATTTATCACTAAAAATGGATTGCCTACCGTGTTGAGAGCAAAACAAAAACCTGTTTGACTTGGTTTTTACTGTGCAAAGGATTGCTCCTGTTGCTCTAATAGCCTACCAGACCGAATTAGTAAATGGGGGCAAGAGTTCAAAACAGAATTCCAAGTGAGTATTACAATACTACTGAAAATACTAGCGTGAAACAGAGGTGCGAGTGTTGAGCGGTAGAATGTTGCGAAGACACACAGAGAGTCGCCGACGGCAACTACTGATGCAGCAACTGGATGCTACGTTTGTTTTTGTACTTTGGATACAAGTTGCGTCCTATATATGTTGAACGCGTCCTAAACAAATGGCTGTCCTAAACAAATCGAAGTGGTGTGGTCTGTATCACATTTGAGAGGGTTCAGGTCACGAGCTGCGCCTCCAGCCATTTGTGGCAGCGCGATAATAGAGAATCGCAAAGCGAAACGTCGTGCATTGGCAGTAGTGTCGACGACAACGCTCCTCGCGACAACCCGCCAGCAGCAGCCCCCACAGACGCATCGCATACCATGGCTGCGCTCGCTGCTACGTCGCTCAATGGCGTGAAGATCTACAACCTCGCGTCCGGTAAGACGCTCCCGCAGTGGGTCGCCGAGAAGACGCGCAAGGCGCTCTCCCGAGATGAAGGTAAGTGGTGACGGTCTTTTCTGTCATCTCCGTCCATGTGGCATTCGTTCTGCATGACACTAATGTTGTGTTGCTTGTGGATGACGCCCAACTAAAGACTACAGACGCCGCATCGAGCTGCTGCAGGACTTCCACTTCGCATCGGGCTCGCAGCGCGTGAAAATGTCGGGCGACGGCAACTTCATCGTCGCGACGGGCATGTACCCGCCGACCGTCAAGGTGTTCGACGTGCGCGACCTGAGTATGAAGTTCGAGCGCCGCCTGGACTCGGAGGTGGTGCAGCTCGAGATCCTGTCGCAGGACTTCGGCAAGCTCTGCTTCCTGCAGACCGACCGCAACCTGACGTTCCACGCGCCGTACGGCACGCACTACAGCCTGCGCATCCCAAAGTTCGGTCGCGACATGTGCTACCATCGCGAGAACTGCGATATTTATGTAGCGGCGTCGGGCTCGGACGTGTACCGCGTGAATCTGGACCAGGGCCGCTTCCTGGCGCCGCTCGAGCTGAACGCGCCCGCGGCGAACGTCGTGAAGCTCAACCCGATCCACCAGCTGCTGGGTGTCGGCTGCGAAGACGGCATGGTCGAGTGCTGGGATACGAGAAGCCAGCGCCGCGTGGGTATCCTGGACGGTATCAGCACCTTTGCTGGTGGCCCTGCGGGTGCCGATGAGGCCCCCGTGCAGGTCACCGCGCTGGAGTTTGACGACGACGGGCTCACTTTCGGCGTGGGCACGTCGAACGGCCATTGCCTACTCTACGACCTGCGCTCGTCCAAGCCGCTGCTGCAGAAGTCGCACCAGTACGGTCTGCCGATCATCGACCTCAAGTTCCACGACTACGCGCACAAGGTCATCTCGACGGATGCCAAGGTGATCAAAATCTGGGACAAGCGCGACGGCGAGATCTTCACGAACATTGAGACGCCGTCCGAAGTGCGCGATGTGTGCCTCGTGGAGGGTTCGCAGGGCAAATCCGGCGTGATGCTCGTGGCTGGCGAGCAGGAGCGCGTGATGTCGTACTACATCCCCGAACTGGGTATCGCGCCAAAGTGGTGCTCGTTCCTGGACTCGCTCACGGAGGAGCTGGAGGAAGAGGCGCAGTCGACGGTGTACGATGACTACAAGTTCGTTACGCGCAAGGAGCTACTGTCATTCGGCCTAGAGCACATGATCGGCACGCCGCTGCTCAAGGCGTACATGCACGGCTTCTTCATGGACGCGCGCCTGCACGCCAAGGTGAAGGCGATTGCGGAGCCGTTCGCGTACGACAAGTGGCGCAAGGAGAAGTTCCAGGCGAAGCTCGAGGCGAAACAGAGCAACCGCATCACGATCCAGCGCCGTCTGCCAAAGGTCAACCGCGCGATCGCCGAGCGCCTCATGCAGTCCAAGGACAAGAAGCGCGCCAAGGGCGAGAAGGCGGACGAGGCGGAGGCCGCTGCAGCGGCTGCTGCGAGCGTCGACGCGTTCTCGAACCCGCTGGGCGACGACCGTTTCTCGCGCATGTTCACGTCCAAGGACTTCGAGGTCGACATGGAGAACGACACGTACCGCATGCTGCATCCGAACGCCGGGAACCCGAGCAAGAAAAACCAGAAGAAAGAAGACATGGACAGCGACGCTGGCTCGGACGACGATGACGATGACGATGCGGACGCGCTGGGCGATCGCTTCGATCTGGTCTCAGACGATGATGAGCCTGAAGGTCGACCGAGCGACGAGTCTTCTTCGGAGGATGACGATGTTGACGATAAGCCTGTCGTAGACAAGCGTCGCGGCAGCCAGAGTCGCCTGGGAGGCTCGGGTGCTGCTGGCGCTGGCGCAAATGCGAATGTGAATGCGAACCGCAAGCCCAAGTTCTACGAGATCGCCAAGGGCGAGAAGGTGAGCGACCTGATGGAGTTCGGCTCGACCAAGGACCGCGCGGCGCAGAAGGAGAAGAAGAAGCTGTCCAAGCTGCCGCTCTCGGAGCGCTTGCAGCTCGAGCGCGTCAAGGAGAAGGAGCGCAGCGCGTTTAAGAAGGAGGAGAAGGCTGGCGGCGGCTACATGCGCGAGATGTCATTCGTGCCGCAAAGCGACCTGCGCAAGCAGCAGCGACAGCGCGAGTTTGAAGAGGCGGCGAACGGTGGTGCTGGCGGCGCGAACGACCGAAGAAAGAAGCGCGGCGTGGGCGACCTGAAGTTGTCGGCGCCAGGCAGAAATCCGCGCTTCCGACGGTAGAGAGGTTGCCTTTACTGCATACAGCACAGAGAAATGACATTTAGATGCACGCTATTACCAAGTAGAAATACACGTTCACTTGCTTGTTCATGGATGTCTCGGTACTTGATATTGATCCTGCAGGTACAAATTCGCAACTGACAGCATTTAGATGTATGACACGCTGTTACTATTAGACGTTTTTTTCACTTGCTTGACCATGGAAATGTATCTGGCGTTGAGTTGTCTTCCCCAATGGATGCCAAAACCATTCGCAACGTTCCCAGACAAAGGACAGAATACATCAGATGAAGTTGGACAAGATGGAGTTGGGCAATCATGTTCAAACAAAGGGTTCCTATTCTTCTTAAATTCATCATTTTTAAAAAGCACACACACATAGACACACTTCGCAACCAACAGACCACACACCTTAACGCGAGTTGCTGCAACTATGGCGTCAGGAAAGTGGCGCGCGATGTCGGCTTTCAAGGTTTTTGTCTCCGATCGTCTTCGTTCTCTTTCTCTGTTTCTAAGCAATAAGTTAGACGAGATGCGCGCGTGGAGCAGTCATCTTCCCTCGCCGTCGTCTGCTTGCTCGAGTCGACTTGAAGAGCATATGGGCACGCATATCCCTGGATTTCACGCATCGTCGGGCCGGGGCGAAGTTAACTGAACAAGTGGGTGATGATGTGGATCGTGTTGTCGATGCGCTTGAACTTGTTGTCCAGGCAGAACTGGATCGCATGCTCGAAGCTCTCTTTCGCCTGCTCGTCAGGGAGCTCTGGGGCCATCGCTTGCACGAGGTGGTTGATGTCGTCGCGTCCCGTCAGCTCAGGCATGCCCGCAGGAACCATGAGTAGCAACAGCGACACCAGCAAGTGCATGTGCTTGCGCACGATGTTGTACGCAGTCGTGCTCGTCTTCACAAACTTGGCAAAATCCTTCGACTCGGTTCCTCCAAGCACGTGCGCCATCTCCTTCGTGAACACAAACGGAGTGCGCTCACGTCGGATTCCCATCTGGTACTTGAAGTGGCCAAGGAAGTGACCAAAGTCGATGTGGAAGTATCGACCATTCGAGCCAATCATGATGTTATCGTTGTGACGATCGCCGATACCAAGAACGCAGGTCGCGACACAGTAACCAGCACACGAACGGTTGAAAAGATCCACTGCGGTCTTGTAGCTCTTTGGATCCGGGTTGTTCGCACGAATCCATTCGGAGAAGCTCGGGTCCTTGAACGCACCCAAGACACCAACACGCTTGTGCACGTCAGCCGTTGTGACCGAGTTCGGCACGATCTGCAAAATACCCGTCATCGGAGAAGTGGCGACACACTTGTATGGCTCCATCGCGAGATCCAAACCTTCGTCTCGCCACATTTCGTCCATCAGACGGATCAGCTGGAGAGTCACACTGTCTTGACGCACGTCGTCTCCAGCCTTGAACATGACTGTCACAGGGTCGCCGCCTTCTTCAGCGTTCTCGAACACGAGCCACAGCGGCTTCTTCGCAGAATCCATCACACGGCACTTGCCGACGATGATCTTTCCAACTTCAACACGAGGATCGATTGGAAGTTGGAACGAGCTTGGCAGCACCTCGTTCAGAGCTTCAAGGCCTTCACGCATCGCCTTCTTCATCTCGATGCCTCCTTCACGCTTCTTCGCCTTCACACTCTGGCAAATGCGCTCAAACATGCCGTCGGCAGCGAAGAGCTTATCTTGGAGCTTCAGAATAGCACGCATCTTGTGACTGCACACGTCAAGGTACGCATTCAGGATCGTTCCGTAGCGTTCGCGGTACTGCGAGTTGTACGATTCAACCTTCATGCTCCAGAACAAGTCGAAACCAATCTGGTTGGGGTTCTTGATCGCTCGCTCAATCAACAGCAACGCCAACGCAGACACGTGGTGGTTCTCGAACTTGATGGCTTGCACGAGCTGCGGCAGGAAATAGCTGAATGTTGTATCAGCCATTTTCGAAAGCTTGTCGACAGCAAACTGGCGAAGCTCCTCGTTCGCGAATTCTCCGTTCAAGAACTCGATGTACGCAGCGGGGTGTTCTGGAACAGCCCAGCGAGTGAGAAGCGACAACGCCTCCTCCATCTCTTCTCTGTCGTCCCAGTGGACGCACGACATCACGCGAGGAAGCGCTGGCGGCAGATCCATGAACTCTTCTCGGTGAAGCCACATCTGAGCTTTCTGGTAAGGACTCAAACGGAACAGTGGGTCCCGCAAGATCACCTTGCGCAAATCCGCCAAGACACCCTCCGTGCGAGTGGACGAACTGTTTCCGCTGCTTCGAGCCAAAGAGTCGCGTCGCATGTCCTGCGCGAAGCTTGCCAAAATGTTCTTGCCAGCAGATTCGTCCGCATTATTGTCAGCGCTGGAGTGGAACCCGTTGGAACTATTGAATCGCACCGCACCGTCATCCGCACTGCTGCCGTTGTTGTCGAACGAATCGTCACTCTTCGAGACTGTGTGGATAGCCAGCATCCACTCTTCTCGCTCTTGCTTCGTCTCAGCCCTCATGATGTAATCACGCGACGAGTTCTGAGGGCGAACCTTGAAGCACCAGCTCTGAACCAATTTTCGGGTTCCCTTGTTCACAGGAGCATGCGTGGAAATCTCATTCATCTCATCCGCAGGCATGATCGAGCAGTAGCGAAGCGGGATAATCTTGCGAGGCGCAGTTGGGTCGTCAGCATAGCTCAGCGTGCACGTACTTTGGTCAACAACAAACCAACGCTTCTTCCAGGAGGTAAATCTTGCTGAGAAGCCAACCTTCTGGAGCCATCCTTCTTTCAACAGCATCGTCGTGCGGTTCAGCTGGACGATCGAGCGTCGATCGGTGCGTTCCGCGTTGTTCGACGAGTCCGTCGAGCTCCAGTCGAACTTGACAGTAGCATCAAACTTGCTGAACTCCACTTGGATCATTGGCTCGTTCGGCACAACGACGTGAGGAACTGGTCCTTGGATGCAGCTGTGCAGGTTGTTGTACATATGCACGTACTGGGTGCCTTGGACCAGGTTTCCGTCCACCTCGAACGCATTCACACCGGTCACGAGGATTCTTTCTTCGGTAGTGTCGATGTTGTTTGTCGAGCCTCCGATCACCTTCTTCACACCAATGACCGTCAACTGAATGCGCATCGAGCGCGTGATGTTGGAAATGTCCGTGTTGAACGTGTGCCACACAGAGTCCGGCCACTCCGCGTAGATCAACTCGTTGCGTTGCGCTTTCAAACGAACATCAGCGGTGTCGATGATTCCGCCTTCCAGCAACTGGCCACCATCGTACAGCTCAATGCGCACAATGATGCTTGAGCTCGTGAGCGGGATTCGCTGAACCGATGCCTCTTCACTGGTACGCTTCGACACACACGTGGTGCGAGGGATGTTCAGAACGCGGTGAATGCGGATCATGAACGGTTGGTGGACAGAGTAGCTAGGAACGACGTTTCCCTTGTCGAGCGAAGGGCGTTCCCATTCGTCGCCCAACGTAGTCATCTGCAACGAGTTGCCGCGCTCTCCTCCCTCCCAGAACTCGCCATACGGGTTGGATGGGATCTCGTTACGAATGCTAAGACTGCGCATCGCGGTCTCTTGGATCACGGACTCGTGGATCACAGTCAGACGGATCGTTTTCTTGGTCAGGAGACACTCGCGCACGTGAACGTACTCGTTCATCACACGGAACCGGTCAATCAGGTAATCACGAGATCCCGTAATCTTCAACAAGTACTTCGTCGGATCGTAAGGACGCAGAGGTGCTGCATCAAGAGCTTGCTTGTAGCAGTTGAAAATGTGCTCCACAATCTCACCAACGGTGTCCCCGGTTGCGATAACCATACGCACGTCGGTGATAGCTTGCGCGCTCACTTCTTGCAGTTGGAACATGCGCTTGTACGTCACGTGGACAGCGCTGAACTTCACGACGCTGCACAAGACCTTCAACCACCGGTGGTAATCCTGCTCCGACTCCGCTGCAATCACCCAGGTTCTCGCTGTCGTCACCAAGTGAATGCCGTACGGCTCCGATTTCGACTCCATCGGCTGCAGCGACGACACGCGCTCCAAGTCGATGTTGCCGCGCTCGTACGCCTTCTTGTCTTCACGGCTCAGGGGGATGCCATGCTTTTCAGGCTTCTTCTTATAGTAGGACAGAACACTGCCGTTCAGTTCCATGTAGCGGCGCTTGAACGACCGATTGGTCTCTCCTTTCTTTCGAAGGAAGCCCGAGATGAAAGTGGTTTCTACCGTCGACGTCACCTGCTTGTCCGAAATGATCAGCGACGCTGGAAGTCGCGCGACCGTCTTCAACGGCGTGATCAACGCAAGCTGGTTGTTGGTGCTGTGGGCGACCCAATCGCCTTCATCCACCTTGTACTCGGGGGTGTTGGCGCGCACTTCCAGTTCCGCGGGGGAGATCTCTTCGTGCGCCTTCTTGAGCTGCTGGCCGACCGCGCGACGGAAGTACAGCGACTCCTTCGAGTGGGTCAGGTCTGGCACTGGCTGCCAGCGCTTGTCGTCCGTGTGGGACTGGCCCGCCTTTGCGTACGGGTTCAGCGCTTCAAACGACGGGATAAGTGAGTTGTCCACATCGATCACGCTGCTGCTGAATCCTCCAGAGCTGCTAAACGACGACCGGGAGTTCGACAGTGATCCTTTGTCTTTTCCTTTCGGCGCATAGATCTGGTGCGGGTTCAATCCGAACGACATCTTTCAACCTGCAATCACAAGTACAAATTGTTTCTCGTTAGAAAAACAAGGCAAACAACTTACATACACAATCGCTCTGCCATCGCTTCTATTCGCATCCCAGAGCTCGACACCAGCCAACCCAACACTCGTCACTAGGAGTCAATGTCCACATACCGTTCACGCTTTCCCTCTTTCTCTCTCTTGCTTTCCTGTGGGTGCTTGCGACTCAATCAAACGAGAAGAGACCGGAGACTGATTCGACGGCTCGCCTGCCGACTGTTCCGCTCTCTCTCTTTTTTTTTTTTTTCACACACACACACACGAGAGGCGCTTGCTGCTTTCTCCCACACAGACAGACAAGAGAGATGCGCGCGGTTTGTTTGCTTCTCTTTCTTCCTCCTGCTTCTTCTTGGCGCGTTGCCGTTTGAACGTGAGTGAGTGAGTGAGTGCGGGTGTGTTGTGTGGGTGTGCTTTCCTGTTTGGCCTTGCTTGCTTCCTGCCCGCACTGCGGTCTTGTGGACTGCTGGGGTGGGTGGGTGGATGAGTTGTGTGGGTGAAACGAGAAGAAAGGAGCGAAAGAACAGTGGGCAGAGTGATGGTCGCTCTCTCCCCCACACAAGGCTTCGCTTGCCTGCTAGCTTGGCTTGTTTGCTTGCCTAGGTGGGGTTTGGGGTCTTGTCCGATCATCTGTCTGTCTGTCTGTCTGCTTTTGTGGCTTGACAAAAAAGGAGTTCTTCCTTTTTCTTGAGTAATTGGCGCCTCTGAAATATAATATCAGCGCTTCAAGTACCCCTTTTCACTGAAGGTGGACAGGAGTGGGAGGGTGGGCGACGTCGCGTACTTGAGGTACCCTGCAGTGAAACTGGGTGACAGCTGGGAGGTCGTCTTCAAGATCATCTCCTGTGAAATCCGATATCCTGCAGGAATACAAGATGGTTGACAGATTCCTTCCTACGAAGAGGGTTGGATTTTCACGCCGAGAGATTGATTGCAGAGTGGATTTTGCGATCTTTTTGGCTGAACGCGAGCGCCGAGTGTGGTCAGCGGTCATGCACACGCACGCACTCACTCACTCGCCTCGACAATTGTTTCCCCCGATAACCAACCCCATTTACCTGCTTTGTATAGCATATTGCATTTAAACATGCTACAAGTCGTCCCCTGCTGTAATGGTCCACTCCCTTCCCTCCGAAAAGCCGTCAAGGCATAATCATCAAACTGCAGCCAGCATCACCGCTTTCGCCCACCCACACATCAACCGAATGCGAAGGTCTGTGGGCGGCTTCTGCCACAGTAGACAACCGAACCAGGCGAGCGCAGTGTTACTCACCCTCCTTAAAGGCGTCTGGCGATCTGAGAGACCCTGATTCTGCCCTCGATCTACCCCGTATTACCGACCTTGTATGATAGCAACCACCTGATTCGCTCAGCCTTCTTCTTGCCTCGAATCGCTTGAAAATTCAGGCAAAGGTCGCAACTAAAAATAGTTCAAGCCTTTCCAGCTGTCAGTAAAGACACGTATTGGGGTATAAAGTTGTAGGGGTTTCCGCATGCGAAACGGCACAATCAGTTTTTCCACCCATTTTCAGGCCACAAGTCACTTTTGCAAAGATCAGCTCAAGGAGCTCTCTGGTCCACACACAGGAACGCAACTCAGCGAGTTGCTTGGCTGCTCATGCGCGCGTCACGTGAAAGTGCAAGCATTAGCAACGCAGCCAGCGAGAAGCAGGAGAAGAATTGTGTACCCACTCTGAGCGCGAACCCCTTCCTCTGGTGGAGCCGCACGTATGGAGCCAAGTATCACGCTCCAGCAGCGCCATGTTCTTCCCCAAATGTGTGCGACTCGGCAGTACCCACCGCCCATGTGCTCGAGAGCTTCTACGAGGCGATCCGCGACAACCGCAGAGACATGGTCGAGGCGCTCGTGCAGCACCGCCCGCATGCGATTTTCGCCAAGGTGAGTTGTGTGAGTTGAGTGGAGCGATCTGTGATATTGGGTGTGTTCATGTGTAGGTTCAGAGTATTTGCGGGTGATGGACGCAATGCAAGTTGTGGCTCTGATTTGTGAAAATCATGCGCTGGCTAACCGACTGACTGGCCATAATGGACGCCGCCACAATGCGCCGTGATGCCCGCGCCGCATAGATCTTCGTAAGTGTCGCTTTTGATGAACCACACACACTCACATTCAAACCAACCCGTTGCCCTCCACACTCAACTGACTGCTGCTGGATAAACAGGGCAATGCCAAGGTACACACACACGTTCAAATGAAGGGCGTCGAGAATCGTTCACCATACAAGTTCTCACATGGATACAAATGACTCACTGACTACTGACTGATTAATGATTGCGTTGGACGTGGGCGCCACACGCACGACCATGAATGCAAATGCACACACACGCAGTGAACGGCCCTGTACGTCGCGAGCTTCTTCAGCCGCCACGAGCTTGTGAAATACTTTCTCGACCGAGGCGCAGATAAATACGTCACTACTTGCCACTTCAACATGCATCCTTGCACTCCCGCTCAAGGCGCTCATTGGCTACCAGAAACCTGCGCTGCGAAGGGTTTCGACCTGTGGGTG
>JAADVN010001130.1:0-10392 GCA_023335535.1 Globisporangium spinosum | reverse complement strand
GTTGGATCCAGCGCGCATCTGAACACCCAGGCGGCATGCGGAATGTGGAGGCGAACACCTGCCTGAGCTTCACGAGCGCAGCCACTCGCTTCGCGTGGATCTTTCGTTCATGATCACCATCGAACTGGTTGGTAGTGGAAGGGAGCGATCGCTTGATCACTCCGATCGCACGTGCGCTGTGCTGAATCTGGGCGCTGCATACATTTTGGGGCGAGGTTTTTGCGGACAAGATCTGGGATTTGCGTCTGGTCGCCAGCAGTTGTGGAGCTCAACGACACGGGTTTACAGCGATCACTTGGTCGCGCGTTGGCAATCAATTGGCTTCGCTGCTACTGCCTGATGGCCAGATCCCTGAGAGAGAAATGGTGAACAGAGCTCAGCGTACTGCTGCGTTTGACGGTATCATGAACGTCGCACTACCGGCGCAGCCGTCCTCGTCGCGGATCTTTCTCCCGTGGTGCCACCAGCGCTGCTGACATTCTGAGATACTCCTGGATCTCGGAGAGATGATCGTAGTTCGCTTCGAGGGACTCCCGCGGCTGCCTCCAGAACCGAGGATGGTACTGCATCTTGTGCGACTGCAGACACCAGAACAGCAACGAGAGATGGTACGCCTTGAGCGTGTGCGCCTTTGCAGAGTACCCTTGATGCAGTACGGCGAGCTCCAGCACATTCAGGGCGATCACGAGGTTCCCAAAAGAGTTGGCGAGCACGATGATGCCGACATTTGTGTACGACAGCGCCTTCGAGGTCTTCGGCGGCAGCTTTGTGACGACGTCGGCCGCGTTCACGAACGCAAACATTGCTGGCACCGCGTGATTGTGTTTCTTCTTGAACGACGTGTTGCTGATGCGTGGACACCCGAACGTCGTGTACGTGACGTTCGCGGTCTTGAGCTGCCCAACGATGCCGAAGCCGCGGAGTGCTGCCAGCGCGCCGCCGAGACTGTGGCCAGTTGCCAAGGTCTTGTGCGGGTCGTGATCATAAGGCTCCTTCACTTTCGCAAGAACGCGCTTTTCCACCAACAAATACGCTGTGTAGAACCCAGAGCGGACTTTCGGAGGATTCCGTTTGCAGAGTAGCCAATCCAACCACGTGTGCGTTGAATATGTGAGCGCGTCTGCACTCGCTGCATTCCTGCGTCGCAATGTTGCTGTGAGGGATGGCACCGAGAAATCCAACTGCCTTGCCGTGAGGTGCAGGAACATCACGGCGTTCAAGTCCGTTCTCGCGTTCTTCTTGCTCGAGGTGCCTCGAAATGCGACCACGATCGTTGTCAACGACTCGAACATCAGGCAGTGGGTGTCTGTGAGTTCACCTTGAATGATCTCAACAATGGTAAATTGAGGATCACTCACTAGTTTCTGAATGTGCTCGACTTCAAGTTGGTTTTTTTGAATGCGCTCTCGTGTTTGCCACATTCGTAGACAAGCTGGGCGAGGTTGAATGCCTCGATCTGCCTTGCCATAATGAAATGCGTCGGGTCGATTTGCTCAATGTCCTTCAGATTGCAGAACTTGGTCTTGAGGTAAACGTCGGACTCGTACAGAAAGTACTTTATCTGCTTATGCTGGTGCTTGTGCTCGATGACGTTCGTGCCAACAACCCATCCTTTGAGCCCCATGGAGTCGTCTGGAAGCGCGTAGAACATGCTTATCACCATCCAGACGGACAAGCAAAACAAGAAGCCGAGCTGAAGCTGCACGGCGCCCGTCTGAATCACTTGCATCGTCTTTGTCTCGCTGTCCCAGTCGACTGGACTGAAAAGTCGATCAAACGGAGCCGACCACGCTGCAATGTGACCGCCAATCGTGATGCACAACACGATTTTCTGAAAGTAGAGCACGAAGATGTTGAACTCGGTGAAGATCCGCGCGAAATCCTGGACGAAGATGTGTCGGAAGGATATGTGCGCACATGAACTCTTGTAGCAAGCGAAGCCGAGCAAACTGCGTCGAAAACGGAGATCACAATCGAGTCCAACAGCAAATACGATTGCTGGGCTGATTTACCGTGGACCGAGATCAGCCGTGCCGGTGTGATGACGTTTGTCATAGGCAGGAAGTCGAAGACGACGGAGTTGCGCCATCCAGGCGCGAGGCGCAGTCCCATGTAGCAGAGAATAACCACTGGGACAACATGTGAGAACCGTTTGCCGCTGATATGCTGGAGCTAGCGCCATTGGATATCCTCCTTCTCTGCCGGGTTGGTTGTGCGATGCTCAATTGCTGACTAGCCAGCGACGAGACCGGTGTAGAAATCACTGAAGTGCGTGAGCAAAAAGTAGATCTGAGCTGCCATCAGCGTATTCGTGGCTGCCATGAGCTCCCGGCTGATTTCGGCAGTTGGATGCATTGCGTTCCACGCGTTCGGGATGAGCGAGAACAGCGAGAACACCGACGCGAACCCCGCAAGCCAGAGGATCTCGATCTGGATGCGCTGCCGTCTCGAATACAGCAGGATCCGTCGGATGAATAGCGCTGATGCAAACAGAACTGTCACTTGAATCGTCGCATCAGCCCAGACGCCGTCATCGCCCAAGTCCGCTTGATTGCTGTCTGGACCCGCTGTCGGCGGACAAAAAAACGTACAGGATCTGCGATAGCGGCACCACAATCACCATAGCGTGCACGAACAGATGGAGCGCATTGATCTTTGAAGAGGCTAAAGTACCCAGCTTCAGGTGCGAGTGCTCGGTGATCTTGAGCACATTCCTCTTGAGTGCTTTCTTGTGGAATGACGTGGCTGTCCTTGCGACGTACATCGACATCTGCGTCGCATGCGGGCCCAGTTGGTTCTTGATCTCTGCTGGCTGTCGCAGTGCTTGATAGATGTTTGCTCGCGTACTCTTCGCAGCAGAAAGCACCAGGTCGTCCAGTCGTGAGTGCCTTGTGCGTGATCTCGCATTTGGCTGTGTACTCGACAGAGGTGAAGTCTGTTTCTCCGAATGATGTCCGCTGCTCACACCAGCCACTTCTTTAGCGCTGGAGCTCGGCTCAACTTCATCATCCATGGCATCATGCTGTAGTTTCCCAGGAACGCAAACCGGTTTAGTGCCATCGTCCACAGGTCGATCTTCGTTACCAGACGCCTTTAACGAGAGCTCAATGTGCGCGACATCGACCGGCTGAGAAGGCACACATTCAACTGTGCGCGGCGAGACTGCATCTGCATAAATCACCAGCACTTCGTCGAGAGCACTCCCGCTGCCATCATTCATCGATGTGCTGTCTGCGCAGTCTTTGCTCGCGAGTGTCCACTCGTCTTGATCCGGATCTTCTTCGCTGCCACGTTCGCCATCATCACGACGGCGTGCTCGCGCTGCGCCGCCGCTGATCCCTTGAGCTGGCAGGACCTTCATGCTCGCCGCTCCATTCATCGCATCGCCATGTATTAACCAGTGCGCGCAATCTGGGGCAAATGCGGAATTGGAGCGCTTCAAGCGCCAGAAATACACTTCAACTTACCTAGCTTAGGGTGGCAGAAATCGTTATTCTAGGCACAATCCGAATTGTAGAGTTTGTGTCCCACGGTGCTGTTTGTGCAGCTCTTTTCAAGTAGTGTGTAAACATTATCTGGGGGCGCTGTGGGTGACACTCGTTCTGAATACTGCGGGGGCTGTCGCACTCCTGCATGTCAGTACGGATTTCGAAGAACGAGAACGGGCAGCGCGGGCAAGCACACAGTGGGCAAGAAGCACGACAAGCAAGCGGTCAGCAAGCGCCACGGAACGGGTCAAAAGAGACTGCGCGCACGTGTGTGTGTCTCTCTCTCTCTTCCCCTTAACAGCCACTTTCGCTCTTACGTGAGCGGTGCATAACTCGACTTTAAGCCACATCTCGAAGTGCTTCAACGCAGAGCGAACAAGTGGACGATGGCGCGGTCGAAGGCGAACGGCAACGGCCGCAGCGCGGGAGCTGGCGCGAAGAACCTCTTTGGTGAAGAGCGCGCGATCGTCGGTGTCGATGACCTCGTGCTGCTGAGCACTGTGAGCGAGAACTCGATCCTTGAAAACCTCAAGATCCGCCACGCGGCGGACGTGATCTACTCGTACATTGGTCACGTGCTCGTGGTCGTGAACCCGTACAAGTGGCTCGATATCTACGACGAGCAGAGTATGAAGGCGTACACGCACAAAGCGAGAATCGACGTCCCCCCGCATGTGTTTGCAACAGCGGAAGAAGCGTATCGAACGATGCTGAGTGAAGAGGACAACCAGTGCGTGATCATCAGTGGCGAGAGCGGTGCGGGAAAGACCGAGGCGTCCAAGCAGATCCAGAACTACATCGCAGGCGTGAGTGGCAGTGGTGCAGGTGTGGACAAGGTAAAGCGCACGTTCTTGGAGAGCAATCCGCTGCTGGAAGCGTTTGGAAATGCGAAGACGTTGCGCAACAACAACTCGAGTCGCTTCGGAAAGTACTTCGAGCTGCTTTTCGACTCGGCGGGACGACCGCAAGGTGGCAAAGTGACGAATTACCTGCTGGAGAAATCGCGCGTTGTAAAACCTGGCAAGGGTGAGCGCAACTTCCACATTTTCTACCAGGTGCTGGCGGGATTACCGGATGGCGCGCGCAAGAAACTGCAGCTCGATCGTGCGGATCACTTTCAGTACCTCAAGGCAAGTGGTTCCTATTCTGTGGATGATGTGGACGATGCCGCTGAGTTCGAAGATACGATGGCTGCGATGCAGCACGTTGGCATCAAGCGAAAGCAGATCGAGTTGGTGTTGCAGACTGTCGCTGCTGTGCTGCATTTGGGCAACATTCAGTTTCAATCCGAGAGCGTAAGCGATGCAGAAGGGTGCTCGGTCAAGGACCGCCGTTCACTCGAGATAGCGTGCGATCTGCTTGGACTGGATACTGACCGGTTAGAGCACGCGCTTTGCTACAAACTACTGCAAACCATGGCACCTGGAGGGAAAATCGAATCGTACGAAGTGCCGCAGAACCCAAGTCAAGCGAAGGCGCAGCGCGATTCGATCGCAAAGAATGTGTATGACAGACTGTTCGACTTCCTCGTGGAGCGCATCAACCACGCTCTCGACATCGAGAAGAAGGCAGAGAAGAATGGCGAGATCCTGAACGAAGAAGATATGACCAAGATTGGCATCCTGGATATCTACGGCTTTGAGGTGTTCGACAAGAACGGTTTCGAGCAGTTCTGCATCAACTACGTCAACGAGAAGCTTCAGCAAATCTTCATCGAGCTCACTCTGAAGAGTGAACAGGAAGAGTACGCTCGAGAAGGCATCGCATGGACACCAATCCCGTTCTTCAACAACAAGGTCGTGTGTGACTTGATTGAAGCGAAGCGTCCGACACCAGGCATTTTCCTCATCCTCGACGATACCGTGAAGACGATGCATTCGCGACAAGGAGAAGCTGTCGACTCGAACTTCTTGGAGAAAGTGTCGGGTTTGCACCAATCGCATCCGCACTTCTCAAAGCGAGGCAAAACTTTCGAAATCAAGCATTACGCTGGCGACGTGCAGTACAGCACGGATGGCTTTGGGGACTCGAACAAGGATTTCCTGAGCAAAGACATCGCGCTGATCATCAGCGAGAGCACGAACAAGCTAATCCGATACATCTTCCCTGAAGAGATCGACTTGAACGACAAGCGTATGCCGCACACTGCAGGGTATCGAATTCGGACGCAGTGCGAAGCTCTTGTGACGGCTTTGATGGACTGCACTCCGCACTACGTGCGTTGCATCAAGTCGAACGACCAGAAGCAGGCAAACAAACTCGACGACCGACGTGTGGTGCACCAAATCAAGTACTTGGGACTTCTTGAAAACGTCAAGGTGCGTCGTGCTGGATACGCTTATCGTGGCGATTACGGACGCTTTGTGGATCGCTTCAAGCTGTTGTCGAAAGAGACGTACCCAGAGTTTCGAGGAACAGACAAGAAGGGAACCCAAGCGATTCTTCGTTCTGCAGTGAAGTCTCTGCCTCAACTGGAACATGAAGTGCAGCTTGGAAAAACGATGGTGTTCATCCAAACACCGGAAATTTTCTTTGCATTGGAGAAGCTTCGGGAGAAGAAGATTGGCTCGTTCGCGATTCGAATCCAGAAGGCATGGAAAAAGTACTACGGTCGTCGCCACCTGCTTCAGCTCAGTCATGACATCACGAAGCTGTACACGTCAAGCAACAAACAGCGCCAGCGAGTGAGCATTTATCGTCCGTTTGATGCGTTCTACCTTCTCGACGATGCGGTTCATGACGCGATCATGGGGATCATTCGCCATCACGGAGACTCCGAGAAGATCGTTTTTCTGGATATGATCGAGAAAGCGTGTCCTGCTGTCATCAACCCTGCAGCTGCAAACGGACAAGCGAGCGACGCATCTCCTCTTACGCTTGAAGCCCGCTTGCTGATCATCACCGACAGTTATCTCTACATGATGGAGAAGCGATACTGGCACCCGGTAGTGGATCCAAAGAGCACATTTGACCCGCCCATGATCTACCTGCGACGACGCCTGCCGTTGAGCTCGATCGAGGAGATCACCATGAGTACACTTGCTGATCCGTACTTCGTCTTGAAGGTCCGCCAAGATCGTTTACATTCGGAGCCTGACAAGAGCAACTGGATGGACAACAAACAAACGATGGTCTGCATGGCGACGGGCAAGAAGTTTGGGATCTTCAATCGACGCCACCACTGTCGATACACTGGCAAGATTTACTGCAGCGATGTGTGCAAGCTGCTGGAAGTGATCCCGGATCGAGGGTACTACACGCCCGTGCGCGTTTACGACAAGGTCATCGGACTGTTCTCCACGGAGATGCCTGAAGACCAGCTTTTGGCGTCTGAAAAGAAGACTGAGATTGCCGTGACACTCGTGGATGCTATTCGAGCGCAGACGAAGGCAGTCATTCCGATCACGTTCAGCGACTCGATTCGGCTCCGAACGGTCCCAAACCCAAGTTTGTCCAAGTCGCCGACGCAGCAGATCCAGTTTGTGGCGTCCAAGCACGACAAGATCACAGGCGACAAGCTCAATGTCCAAATCCACGTCGAGCCGGGCGTACCGGACGAGTATATTCGCAAGCGTCGAAAACGCGAGAAAGCTCGCCGCAAGAAAATGGAGCGCCAGCGCGAAGAAGAGCTTGCCATTCGCGCGCAGCGTCAAGCAGATCGCGAGCGAGAGCGCGAGGCCGAGCGCATTCGCCGCGTCGCGGAGAAGAAAGCGAAGAAGCAGGCGGAGAAAGACGCGCGTCGGCAATCCTCTGGGATGCGCAAGTCGTCCAAGGGGTCCATGGAGCAGGCGCGCAAGTTCGGCGAGTCGGTGCAGGGCTCGTCCTCGTCGTCGCTGAATGGAGGCCAGCAGTTTGGTGGTGCGAACAGCGAGTTGGCTGCGGTTCTCGCCCGACGAAGAAGCGAAAAGTGACTGAGAATGAGCGAGACACGAGATGAAAGAGTGATGAAGCAAGGGAGAGGGTAAGCGAAAGTGAAGAAGATGTTTTGGAGCTTGTCGGCGAAGAGAATGAAGATGGTGTGAATACACAGAAGCCAATAACACAAAGAACCATCGCATCGTGCAGTATAAATGGCATTATTGTATGTGTGAGTGTTCTAGCTACTAACAGGCAGGCAAGCGCGATGGACTAATCTATTCCTAATAATCTACAGAGAGCGACGGGAGCTGGGACAAGTGCTCAACGCCCGCGCCGGTGAGCTTTGTGCAGTACCACAGGTTGATGGACGCGAGGTTCACGAGCGAGGTCAGGTGCTTGAGCCCATCGTCGGTGATCTCGCCACACTCGGCCAGGTTCAGCGAGGTCAGCGCCGTCAGCTTTGCTATTGTTGGCATGCCGCTGTCCGAGATCAGCCCGCAGTTGCCCAGGTCCAGAGACTTGAGGTTCGGCATCCCCGTGAACGCTTCCAGACACGCGTCCGTGAGCTTCGAGCAACTCGCGAGGTCGATGGACTGCAGTTTCTTGAGTGGTGCGAGGTTGAGGATGCCCTGGTCGCTCAGCTTGTTGCAGTACCAGAGCACGAGCGATTCGAGCTCTTTGAATTGCCCAATGATCTCCGTGCTCTTGTCCGTGAGCAGGCGGCAGTTTGCCAGGTTGAGCGTCCGCAACTTCTTCAAGTTGGCGATGTAGCTGATGCCAACATCGTCCACGTGGCTGCAGCGCATGAGGTTCAGGTTCGTGAGGTTCATGAGTTTCCCCAGACCAAGCAGCGCGGCGTTGCCCACCTGACGGCAGTTGGCAAGGTCCACGATGGCGAGCGAGCTGATCTGAGAGAGCGCGGCGATGCCCTCATCCCGAATGCCTGCGCAGCCTCCCAGGTAGATCGACTTGAGGTGCGTGAGCTTCGACAGCTCCTGCAGACCCTGGTCGGTCACTTGGTAGCAGCTCACGAGGTCCAGCGATGTCAGGCTCGGAAGCTTTGCGATCGACTTGAGCGCAACGTCCGTCACTTTGCCGCACTTCATCGCGTTCAGAAAGCGCATCTTGGAGAGTCCTTCGATGTGCACGAACGTGCGGTCGGCAATCTCGCTGCAGTACCACAAATTGCACGACGACAGGTTCTTGAAGTTCGCGAGCACCTCAGTGCCGTGATCCGTGAGATTGTAGCAGCCAGCGACGTCGAGCGTGATGAGGTTCGTGAGCGGCGCCAGCGCGCGCAGTCCGTTGTCCGTCATTTCGCCGACGTTCGCGATTTCGAGATGGCGCAGGTTCACGAGGTTCTGCAGCGCACTGATGCCCACGTCTGTGAGCTGACTGCAGTTTGAGAGGTTCAGGTTCGTGAGCGACTTCATGCTCGCGAGTGCACAGATGCCCACATCCGTCAGCTGACCCTGGTTGCAGTACCAGAGGTTGAGCGTTCGCAGGTTTGGTAGATTCGCGAGTTGTTGGATCCCCGAGTCCCCGATGCGACGGCAGCCGCGGAGACTCAGGTTGTCAAGCTTCTGCAGCTCGGAGATTGCAGTGATGCTCTCGTCCGTGAGCTCGGTGCAGTAGCCAAGGTTGAGAGAGGTCAGACGCGGATTCGAGCGCACCAGCTGCACAACGCCAGTGTCCGTCACTTGGTAGCACCCTTTCAATGCCACTGAGCGCAGCGAAGGGATCCGCGTCAGCAGCTGCACGGACGTGTCGGTGATGTTGGCGCACCCCGTGAAGACCACTTCGACGAGGCTCGGGAACTGCATCGGCAGCTTCACAAAGTGCTCGTCCTGCAGCAAGCGCCTCGCGGGGATGAATGAGAGCGATCTCGTCGCGAGTCCAAAGTCCTTGCCAAGCACCTTGTTGGTCAGCATCACGCGGTAGATCTCGTCGACGCTCAGGAACCGGGTGATGAGGTGATGCACCGGTGCGAGCGTTGCAATGAGAGGAGAGATCGTCTGCTGGTCAGCGGACTGGGCATTCTCGCCTTCTGGTTGGTCCCCAGAGCCATCACGATTCGCTGCAATCTCGCCGCTGTCTTCGTCGCCTTCACCTGCCGCTGAAGCTGCTGCTGCTGCTGCAGACGAAGTGGCTGCCTTCACAACCTGGTGCCAGTGGTGGAACGTCTTCTTGCGCCACATGTACGTCAGTCGGTCGTAGACGCACGAGCAGCAGTTGTCCAGGTCCACTTTGAGCTCCTCTCGCTCGAGCGCTTCTTGGTATCCGCTCACTTGCGCTTCCGTGTCGCACACGCAAGTGGAGCAGATGTAGTCGAGCTCCTCCATAGTGAAGAGTGACAACGACGATCCAATCGAATAGCCGCCGCGAGCAACCATGTTCACACTTGCACTTGGTCAATTGGAAAAGAGGCAACTCAGGGAGCACTTGTCGAGCTAGACGGTGATGACGAGCGGCGCTCAAGTGCACAGCCAATCGGAGACGAAGAGCAGCGACGAGCAGCACCGGCAACACTGATGCACTTGCTGCAGCAAGCAGTGAACTCAATCAAGTGCAGCGCGAGTCGATCTGGCTGAGCAAAGCGCTCGCTGCCAAGTGGCTCACCGTAGTGCACTGGTCTTGGTCTGGCTCGCTGCACCACCGTCCTCCAGTGATCAGCCATTGGTCAGAACGGTGTGTCGCTTGAGCGCAACAATGGGATGGACGAGAGAGAGAGCGCGCGTGAGTGTCAGAGAGCGAGCACGAGACTCTGATTCTCACTCACACACGCAGTGCGCCTGATTGGCACTGGTGTGAGTGAGTGGGCTCCAGATGCTGCTTTTCTGGTGTGTCCACAATGCGAGCAGTGCCTATATTAGCGGCAATAATAAAGGCGAAATCAACACTCACACAGTCGATTCCTGTGTAAATTTATACCGAGCCAGCTGCTGTTGGAGCGAGTATTCTGTCGGTTTCCGATACAAATAATAGCGAGAATTCCGTCGCTTGCCGATGATCCTGTCAAAATCTATCGAGAATATAAGATTTTAAC
>JAADVN010001129.1:0-10396 GCA_023335535.1 Globisporangium spinosum | reverse complement strand
CGCCAGCCTCGGCCTTTCTTCTGATTTCTGGTCTCGGGTATCCTTCACATCCGATCTCACGCACTCAGAACTTGCTTGTTTTTGCTTGGGAGCTCTTCGGTAGCGTTCGTTTGGCATGATCTTTACATTTTGGACAGCACTTCGATCGCGCCATCGGCTTGCTTTGCCATGGTTCCGTGCTTCTGGGAGTGTGGAGTTTGGAAAGAAAGTGAGAATCAGATTGGATCGGACAAATTTTGATTGGGTAAAACGACTTGATTGGGCTAGATCATTTAACCCACTCAAATCATTTAACCCAATCCAAATATCTTGACAAAAGTGGCACAGAATTGATATCCAAAATCCCATTATGTTGTAGCCATCTACCAGCTTGTTTGTCGCTCGTGTGGGAAATGTGAAAGCCAATCATCGCTCTCTTGCCGCAAACAAATGCTCCTAGAGCATGCGTGGGAGATTTGGAGTCGATCGCTGTATGGTCTACCATCGCTATTGCGACAGTAAGCAGGGCACCGCATGCGTTGGCGTGGATATGTGCAGGTTGACCTTCTTCCTTGTCCAGAAGCACCAGTCCGTTGTGCCCATGTACACGCCCCCACCCACCCAATATTCTATTGAACAGACACGCTGGCTTTTTTTGCGTGGATGATTTCATTCATACGCACGCGATGCCCAAACAGGCTATAGCGATCGGAACCGACTGGCGCTTGTACTGAGTCGGAAGACGATGGGGATATTGGCTTCCTTATCAGCCTCGCTGCTGTTCATGCTGACGCTCGTGAAATCTGCGAAAAGCTGGCTGATGTGAGTGGTATTATAACGCGGCGAAAGGCGGTGGCGCGCATGATGCACTTGTGGCACAAAAGTTGTATTGGCAAAATGGCATCGCCTCTGGCAGCTCTGCTTGTTCTCTGCACACTTTCAATAAACCTGATAATCACCAATGAATCCTTTGTACCAGATGTGAATTACTAGAAAGTACTGATAATGACCTCCTTAATTCGAATAATGCTTGTTTAGATGCACGGACACGTATTTTCCGAGGCCGCTGGCGCTGTGTTCTGGATCTTCAGAAAATCGTAACCACCACCCCGATCTGATTTTTGATGGCTGCGTCTTTCATGCATTTCATTGGCTAAAAACACACTCTTCTCCCCTCCGATTTGCTGAAAACCCGCTCTCACCTCCCAGCCGCTGCATCCAGCCAGCCCATCACCCCATCAATCGTCTTCCCCATTGGGCGAAAATGCCACTCAATTTCATGCTCTCAACACTTGGCTTTTGTATGGAGAGAGCCACATGGAGGGCGGGCTTCTTCCTGGTCAAAAGCACAAAGCCAAGAAAGTGCGCGGGTGAGAATGCGGGGGCGGATGAGTGGAGACCTCTCATCATTCGGGCTTTCTCTCTCTCTCTCTCTCTCCATCGCGTACGTAGAAGAAATCCTGAGTCATGAGCACGCCGCCATTGCCTTCTTCCGGCGACAATGCGCGTGACGACAGCAGCAGCAGTGAGAAGACACCGCTGCTGCCACCGCCGCCACCAGCGACGCTGTCCGCGCAGGCGTCGCCCGCCGCCTCGAGCTACGGCAACATGAGCTTCGGGTCGCCCGCGCCCGGCTCGTCGCTGGCGTCCATCGCGTTCATGCAGGTCGCACTCTCGACGCTCTCGTCCAACGGCTCGAACGCGTCGACGCCCCGCGGAGGAGGCGCGCACTCGCAGCCGTCGGCGCATTCGCTTCAAGCGCCGCCACCGGCATCAAAGAGCGGCAAGCTGCGCGTGGGACTCGACGCCGCGGTGCTGCACAATCAGCAGAAGTGGAAGCGCCTTGCGGACATCAGCGACGACAACTCGACCGCTAAGGACATGGCGAGCGAGGTGCAGAAGGAGTTCATGAAGCAGTGCAAGCAGAACAGGGAGAAGCGCCAGCAGAAGGCGCAGGAGCAGCAGCAGTTGCTGCAGGCGCTCGAGCAGGACGACCCGGCAGAAGAGGCCAAGCAGCGATCACCAGCACAACAAGAACAGCAAGAGCCAGCGCCTTTCTCAGCGTCGCGCGTGAGCTTTGAGCGCAGCAACAGCGTTGGCCGCAACCGCAGCCTCAACCGCTCCATGACGTCCGACTTTTCTGCTTCCTCTTCGAGTCCGATGCTCGCAGGCGCGCACCTGACCATGGAGGCGGACAAATATCTCATCGCGTCGGCGTTCGTGCGCGATGGCATCCATGGCCGCAAGATCGGCTACCGGCTCGACCGCTCGGCGCTTTTTCTCAACGAGCTCTTCCACTCGGACTCGTACCGCGGCATCTACATGCTCGTGGCCGCCATCTCGTGTCTACTGGCGTTCGCAGAGCAGCCGGGCAACCTGAACGACTACCTCGTCGTTGACCTCGTGTGCCTGATCATGTTCGCGATCGACATTGGGCTGCGCTGGTACATGAGCTCCGAGGAGACCAAGCGCAAGTTCATCTCGCGCCAGCCCTGGGCGTACGTGCGCATGCTGCTCGTGCTCATCACCAGCGTCGACATAGCGACCAACTTTCTGTTTCCGCAGTGGAACCCCAACCGGTACTCGCGCGCACTGCGTCCGTACTTTCTCATCACGCGCGGCCGCAACATCCGCATCATCTTTGCGAGCTGCCTGCGCGCGCTGCGCGAAGTGATCATCATTCTGCTACTCATGGGTTGCCTCATCGGTTTCTTCGGACTGCTCGGGTACCTGGTGTTCTCGGACTACAGTGACGCGAAGTCAGCGCCGTTCTTCTACTCGCTCTCGTCGTCGCTGTACACGATGCTGCTGATCCACAATTGCCTGCCGTACATGGTCAAGAGCATGTACCCGTACTACAAGTTGACCCACTGGAGCGCCGTGTTCTTCATCATCTTCGTGCTGCTCACCAACATGTTCCTCATGAAGCTCACGATCGCCGCATCCTACCGGTCGTACAAGCAGCACACGGAGAAGATGCTCTACAAGCGGCTGCAGAAGCGCAAGGCGGCGCTCTACGCGGCGTTCGATATCCTCGCGCAGGACGTGGACATCATCGAGGACCAGCTCGCGCTGCAGAGTCCAGTTGGGCAAAGTAGCACCGGAACCAGTCGATTAGCGCGTGGTTCGTCTCGTTACTTTCCCAGCAACACATCAACGTTAGGTGAGACACGCGCATCGCTCAGCCACAGCTTGACGATGCTTACGCCGATCCAGAAGCGCAGGATCTCAATCGAGTCCTGGATCCTCCTCTGCGAGTACCTCAAGCCGCGCTGGACGAGCACCGAGGCGCGCCTAGTGTTCAACACTGTCGACATCGAGCACACTGGGTACCTGGACCTGGGCGACTTCTACCAACTCTGCTCGCTGCTCAACGTCAAGGTGGAGCGCTCGTCGAACCGAGACAGTCTGCTGCGCAAGATCTTCAAGTCTGCGCGGTACCACAAGATCCGGAAGATGCGCCTGAGGATGCGCAATCTGCTGCTTCACGAGACGATCCTCTTTGGCAAGTACCCGGTGGTGGTCGCGGAGCTCGTCGTGGGCGTGCTGATTTGCTTTTCCGTGTTGCAGGCGGTCCAGGTGAACAACATCGAGCTCGCGTTCTCGGCAAACCATTCGTGGCGCATGTTCGGCTTTGCGCTGCTGATCCTGTTTACGCTTGAAGTGTGCGTCAAGCTCTTTGCGTTTGGACACGTCGAGTTCTTCCTGCGACCGTTCTGCAAGCTGGACCTGGCGATCGTGTGCGTGGGCTGGGTGTTCTACATTCTCACTAGCATGCGCGACCCGCCCAACATCTCGCTCACGTTCTACGACCTGTCGCTCGCCGTGCGCTCGCTGCGCATCCTCAAGCTGCTCAACATGTTCCCGCCGTTCCACGAGATCCTCTGGACCATGAAGCGCATTGCCGCGCTCATCATGCAGCTCCTGCTCGTGATCTTCTGCGTCATGTACTCGTTCGCGATCTTCACGCAGGCGAACTATGGGTTGGCGCTGCGTGATTTCCCGCTCGAGAAGCAGCCTCTGTCGCCCAACTGGTACGCTGTGCGCGAGGAGTTCCAGGTGGACACGTTCGAAGAGACGCTCGTGACGCTCTTCGGCGTCGCGAACCTCGCGGGCTGGGACATGGTCATGGACGCCGCGCACGCGATCACGAATTCCAACTCGACGTACGTGTTCTTCTTCAGCTACCGCATCACGATGGCCAACATCCTGCTGCCGATCTTCGTGGGTTTTCTCGTCGAGTCGTTCGTGTCGAACGCCAAGGCGGTGGAAGAAACGTACCAGACGTACGTCGAGGCCGCGGAGCACGCGAACCAGGCAGAGGAGGACCAGATGACGCTGCTGCAGAGCAAAGAGCCGCCTACATCGTTGGCGTCGCCCACGTCGGTGTCTGCAGTGTCGTGCTCGTCCGACGGCGAGCTGCGCATCAAGTACCAGCGCCGCGGCAGTCTCGTGCACAACCAGATGTTTGACGCGGTCAAGATCTCGGACGTGAGCCGGCTGTCGCTGCTCGTCGAGAAGAAAGACGAAGAGATCGCGCAGCAGGACCGCACTATCCGCCAGCTGGAGAGCAACGTGCTAGGCATGCAGAGCCGCGTGGGCCAGTCGCAGCGCGTGATGCTGCAGTACGAAGCCAAGATGGAGGAGCTGAGCACCGCGCTGCAGGAGGCCAAGGAGAAGATCCAGCTCCAGCAGCAGCAGCTGCAAGACATGGAGCAGCAAGCCCAGAAGCAGCTGCAGCAACAACAGGATCAACTGCAGGCGCAACTACAAGAGCAGCAGCGGCCGTCGCTGACGACAATGTCTTCGCGCCGCGGCTCCTGGCGCGTGTGGAATCCATAAGGAAACGAGACAGTGAGTCATAATCTGCTTGCTATAGAAAATAAACTTGAATTCACATGGAAGAAAGGTGGTCACATATTCCCAACCGAATGCTCCTTGAGCTTGCGGAATTGTTATATGCCGCTCAAAATCACGGCATCTCTAAAATGAACCATCTCAGACTGAAGAGGATGTAAGGTTCGTTTCAACGCTCCATTTCGACATGAAGAATCATCTCCAGGAGATCCGACGACGTACGTCTCGGGCTGCGAATTGGAAGATCGCCGCCAGCATCCACGTATCCAGCGCACTTCTCGCTGTCGACTCGCCAGCCAGCGGGTCCGAATGACTCATGACGACAGCGCTCAAAAAGGCGAGTTTGCGATCCAGTGGCAAAGAGTCAATCCGAAGCAGCTCGCCCTGGTACTTGGCAGTCATCGTGCGTTGGAGACTGGCAAACGTGCCCTCTGGAGTCTCCAACTCGAGCGTCGACAGCGTCTTGTTGACTGCGAGCGCGATGAAGAGGGTGACCAGTCCGGCATCTCCGATTGGACACTTGTGCAACCGAAGCTCTTGAAGTGCTGGAACACGATTTCGATCGGATAGAATTCTTGCGAGCTGGTCAACGAAGTTGTGTCCGATGAAGTTGGCGTTCAGGTTGAGCGAGATCAGCCGGTTGCCGAGGTCTCCACGAAGCGTGTCCAGGAGTGGGGTCATGTCGGACTCAATCAACCCACTCGCTTCAAGATCAAGCCGCTCCAGCTGGGAACAGTGACACAACATGGATTCGAAAAGGCGCTGATCCATTCGGTAGTGCCGCAACTCCAGAGCGCAGAGGCGGTGACCGATGATCTCGAACAGACTCGATAGTGCTTGAGAAGTCGATTCGCTAACAGCCAAGCTGTTCAGGACCAGCTCGTAACGTGTTTGAGACGCTTGGTCGTCTTCTCCTAGAACCTGGGAATAGTCCACTCGCTCCACGCACTCGGCTTGAATCCATCCGAGCCCAAAGCCCGGAATGAGCACACAAACCCACTCGCCACGTGTACACAGCGCTTCCAGTTCGGTCTGGTGGTCCAATCGGAAGATTCGACTCGAGCCAATGTCCGGTTGGGAGTGGATCTGCGCATCTTTCTGCACACTGCACAAGTGGATCTCGCAATCGCCCATTTTGATATCCAGTCGATCGGTGTCTCCTTCGCCACCGTCCCGCCTTATCAGTTCTGTAGCTGGGCTCCACAGTGTGCGTCTCAGAGCCTCAACGTCGTTCGGGTACAGCGGATTGCCAGAAAGGTCGATCTTGCGAACCTTGAAAGGTTCTTTCAAACCGCTCGGACGAGGACAGAACAGACTGAACGCCAGCCATCGCCAGCACTGCTCTCTCTCTATCGGATTGACTAGCGACAGCGTTCTTCCCAACGAGAGCTCTTGAACTCCACGCGAATGCCGAAGCACCGAGCAGATCGAGGCATACGCGTCAGCACTGAGAGCGTTTCCCTGCAGATTGAGCTGCAAAAGTCCATGCTGCGGCGGTTGACGATTCGCTGACGTCGCATTCATTTTCACGATCGTGTCCACGTCGAAAGCTGCCTCCACGAGCGCGCGGAGGCTCTTCAGTCCGTCTTTGCCCAGGTTTCTCCCCACGACGTTCTCGAGCACCAGTTCATCCAGTCGGTAGACCTCGTCGTTCTTCTTCAGAATCTCCACGAGCGCCAGCAGCTCCGTCGTGTTCATTCCGTTGTCGCTCAGGTCGAGCGAGGAGATATGGAACAGATGACGATGGACTCCACTGCAAGCTTGATCCAGAAGCTGCTGAATTAGGAGCAGATCCTGCGATTTCAGCTGACTTCTCACGAACTTCAAGCCAAATTTGAGCTCTCTGGGTGTTATCAAGGTACCAAGACCACCACCGCTCGATTGCTCCACAGCACTGTCACCCCCAGCACCCATACCAGCATCTGTAGACTCTCGAAAGAAGCTGCCAAGCGCGTCCATGAGCTCAAACTGCACTCGTGTGCGCGAGAAATCCAGCACCACCACGCGCGGAAACGCCTCGCTCTCTAACACCCAGTCGGCCAGCTTGCTCGCTTTGCTACTCTCCGTAGAGCCACTAAATAGCCGCGGGTTCTGCGTCAGCACCTGTCTCCAAAAGCGCGCTTTCTTCACTGGCGATGCACTCAATTCGTGCGATCGCGTCATAACCTGCGCGAGCGCCTGTAGCGCCGGCCGCACTTTCGCGTCGACTTGGCGTGGTGACCCGGCGCCACCACCGCCCTTGATGAGCCAGAAGTTGACAACGAGCTGCGGCAGCGAAAGGCGATTGCTCAGGTCACAGTCGATACCCAGGAGCCCCACGAGCGGCAGCAACAGGGCGTCCAGCAGCTGCTGCTGCGCGTCGTCCTCCATGTGTCCGTCTCGATCTTGCTCTTGTCTATTGGCTGCTGCTTCTGCTTGTGCTGCTTCTTGGTAGATGAACAGGCCGCTCGTGGACCTGGTGAGTTGCGTCTTTGCTTGCTTTCTGTTGCACTCCAGACCTGGTAACGCTATTTTTTCGGCACTCGTCTATTGACAGTGACTATAAGGTTGTGTTTAAAACAGTGATGCAGGGTTATAACTCAGAAATGCCCTCAGGAGTTCCGAAATTAGTCTTTAAATTATAGGTAGGGCCTGTATATACTTAGTAGACGCTTTTGTAAAGAGTTTTGGCCCTTTATATTGTGATATTTAGCGACTTTCAATCCGACACAGCTATTATGTGAATTTACTATTTTTGTGAGTGACTTTTTTCTTGGATCTTGAACTTGGATAACGGAAGATCGTTTTTCGTTCGAAGTTATGCCAAAATGAGGGATGACTCATTCTCAATCGTTCATTTCTGACAGCTCTTGAGCAAAGCTGGTCGCTTGGGTTTGAAAGGCATGGCGAATACACGCTTGCTCGAACGCAGAGAGAGACGACAAACCTTCGGTCAATGTTGGATGAGCCTCGCATTTCAGACATCTTTCTCTCTTGTCTTCAACCTGCTGTGTCCGTGGACAAACGGGGGAGGGTACGTACTTCGTACCGCGTGTGTGTGCGATTTCACCACATGTCCACTTCGCGAGAATTGACTTCTGTTAGGGATATTGATGCACTTTCAATGTAGTTCACGTGCATCCGTGAATCTACGCAACTGGGCAAGAAACAAACCTTCAGAACCCATGCCATGCAAGCCACAGAATGGTGGCTGCCAACTGGACTCAAAGTCTCACAGTAGAGACGGAGTTGGTTTCCGTTCTATTACGGAGAGCGCAAAATACAAAAAAACGATTTGAATGTAAACGAGAACGCCTCAGCAGCCATCCGTCGCAACGTGCTGTTTGTTAAATCCGCTTGCACGGATGTATGACACAACTTTCATTTGCAGCAAGCGATAGAGTACCACGCGCAAGTGTCTCTCTTGCTCTCTGACTCAAAAGACACCATAATAGGCAGCGTCGTACTCGCTACATACAGCTTTGGAAGTTTCAGGTTCAGATGGGAAAGGCCATACTAGCGAACAACACTGAAGAGCAACGATAGTTTAGCGAGCTGAAGTACCCCCAGACACGAGGAGAAAGTCGAATTCATGAAATATTGAGACCCGAGATGTCGTTCACTGTGGCGGTGGATCACGCCGCGAAGGACTTCCACCTCTCCACTTCATGCATCAGAAAGAGCCGGCCATCAACTTTATCAAGAGGGTCTATCACGTCACCCGCCACTGTTATGCTGAGGCAGGGAACCTTCGTCGGCTTGAAGAAGAGGAAGGGCCACTCGCCCGCTCACTCCGCTTGGCATTCGTGCCAAAGAGCTCTTTTCAGCTCCTCACTCTCGAAGTTGCTTCGCGCTGCAATAGCGAGTTCTTCAGGACCCAGTACTGATACTGCCGAACAACCAACCAAGTATCAAGCATGAGATCTTCAGTACCAAGTACCAAATACCAAGTGCCAAGCGGCGCCAGATTCCAAGTGTGGGATCCTCAGGCTGCAGCTTCCAATTTCAGCACCAAACAGCGCTCGCGCAAAGGGGTCTGTGACCAGGAGACTGAGGATGATGGCGAAGACCACGTCACTCGCAATGTGCGGCTGGGTGACAACGACTTGCTGCACCTGGCACTCAATGCCGCGGAGTCGATCGACTGGCAGGTTTTCTGCAAACCTCCTGATGCCTGGACTGAGGCAAAATCAACCAAGACTCGCAGATCCACAGCATCGTCAGGAACACCCACGAGCGTTTACACTCAGCAAGTCCACAAGAACCACGCGAACCCGTCTTCAATCGCAGTCATGGCGCACACAATCGCCCCGTGCTCGCTGTGGGAGCTCACGCGCGTGCTCGAGTCCAGTCGGAGCGACCAGTTCTGCGATGTGATGCAAGTGGTCCATAACAACCCAATTGAGTCAGCAAAGATCGTTCACCATGTAGCTGCTGCCAAGACGTCGGCACGAGAACACAGCGCTTTGCCGTCGACGGGGTCGCTGATCAAGGTTGTGGGACTAGAGAAGAAGACCCGGAGCAGCAATCCATTTCGGACACGACCCAGAGGCTGTGGCGAGTGGCGCTACCTGGACTTTGTACAGCACATTAGCGCCAAAGTGGTTCGGAAAACAATCTGCACTTTGCCACCACCACTAAGAAAACTTCTCGTTGAGGAAGAAGTCGAAGCATTGAAGTATCATCAGCGCTCCCACGAGCTGCTCGTGGGGTACCAATTCGAAGAACTGGAAGACGGTAAGTCGACGCGCATTTCGTTCTGGGGCGAGCACGTCAACGACCAGAGCGGTGATGGGACCATGAAAAGCGCAATCTCCAATCGAGTGGCGAGGTCGCGGATGCTGCGTCTCGCGGAATCGATCGGCTACTTCATGCTCGCGGTTCGCTGCCGGCGACTTGGCGTGCAAGTGATTGCACGCGAGATGAAAGTGCGGTCGTCCAATACGAGCCGCATGTGCTGCAGCCGGTCGTTCCTACTTACACGGAAGAAAGTGTGCAACCTGTGCGGCTACTTAGTCTGTGGGAGATGTTCGCAGCTAGAAGATCGCGAGAGGAAAGCGGCAAAATGCAGAAAACCTTCAGTCTCGCGCGTCAACATCTGCAGGAAGTGCGTCGTCAGAGTGGATCAGTGCAGCTACCCCAACGTCTCTCTCGAGAACCTGTCGCCGCTTCGGATCGATGCTCTCGCGAAGAGAAGCAGTCCAGTCGCGGGTGCCACAGCAGTCACAAAGCTGATAAGTTTGTTACAGAAAACGCGGCAGAGCGTACCAAAGCCCAGAGAACTGTAAGAAGTACACCGTGGACAGAATGTGATATCTCTAGGAACTTGAGAAACCTGAAGCTGGTTGCTTCAGTTATTCACTCAGTCACGAACGCGTTCGCCTGAGGTTTAGAACTGGATTCCTTTGGCTTCGGATACACGTGCTATAATCTGTAATAATACCGTTAAAGCCGCCGAAACTCAAGACGATTCACATTCCTCTTTCTCGGTTTTGAATTCGTTGTCCCTCACTATACTGGGGATACTCCACATGCGTCCAGTCGTCTGGTGGTGTCTTGGTGGAATCAAAAGAAGTCGGCT
>JAADVN010001128.1:0-10401 GCA_023335535.1 Globisporangium spinosum | reverse complement strand
GCGGATGGATGGATGGATGGATGGATGCATGCATGGCTGGTTGGGATGGATACAAGGTACCCACATATCTCACGGCCCGCGATCCAAATCCCCAAAGACTGACACAGCGATCAGTCTTTGGGGATTCGATCGCTCGCAGGCGAGCGCTGATCTGCTTCGGCAGCTTCCAGGAACGCGGTTTGGTGGATTTGTCCAGAGGCTGGTTCGTCTGCCAGTGCTCTCTGTTGGTTGGTGCCAGTCAGTGACTGGGCGTTTTGCCTTGCGGCACCCACCCACCCACAGAGACACTCTCTCTTGCAAAGCCCACTGTGAGCCATACCCAAGAGACACAACAGATCTTCCATGCTGGTCATCCAGGCACGCACCTGCGCCAGCCCAAACGCAAACGCAAATGTGAATGCCAAACAACGCATGCGACCAGCAAACAAGCTGCACCGGCATGCACAAATCTAGACTAAGATCCGAGCACAAGCTTGCTTTGACGGCCGACACACGCAGCACACAGCTAACAGCAAACAGCCAGCGCGCAAATCGCCACACAAATTTTGGGCTTGACTTGCTACCTGTAAGCCAGCGAGCAAATCCAGCGAGTTGTTGTGTGGGAAATCACAAGCGAGTCAAAATCTAAAAACAAAACCCTAGCCGCTTCTGACGCACGCCAGACCCTAACCACTTAGTGCGGCCAGTTTTTGCTCTACTTGGCCCGGCTCTGCGCGCTTCCCTTCACAATGCGGCGGGAGTTGCTGCGTTGTGAGCTGCGGCAAGCGGACAGAGAGCGGTCGAAAGGGGGACGGGGCGGGTTGCTGTGCAATGCATGCAAGGCACAAGCAGCAACAAGCCAGAGCCTTTGCTGGAAGCGAGCAAGGTCTTGCGTTGTTGATGCAGGCAGTAACAGCAGCAGTGCGAGTGACTGACCCGCAGTTCAGGCTGTTTGTTTGGGCTGAGGGACTGGGGGGCTGGGGGGAGGGGGAGGGTTCGACGAGCGACAGCCAGCTCCCCTACAGATCCCCACAACACACCAAACGCGGATCGCCATTTCGGAAGTTGCCTTCGACGCCGCACTCACAAATCCACAACAAGCCCTCCGATCGATCGATCCATTGCGAGCGCGCGACCGACAACAGCACCAAACAAGTTCTGAAACGGCTGGTGTCCTCCTTTGACCCCTAGTCACATCGCATCACATCGTGCACTTGCAGGCGTCCCAATCCCAATTGGATCCATCCATCCATCCATCCAATCCCAGATACAGTAAATCCCACACACACAGCATGTCCTCTGCAGCCGCGCCCGTGACCCCCACGGGATCGTCCGCGAGCTCCTCGGCCGCGTCGTCCCCGGCCGCATCCCCGTCGGCCATCGGCACGATTACCAAGGACGCGAACGGCAAGCCCAAGAAGTGCCGCTTCAATGACTGCGACAACCACGCGGTGGACGGCACATCCAAGTGCGCGTTCCACAAGAACCGGCGGCAGTGCTGCGTAGACAACTGCACCAACCAGGTGTATGCGCGCAAGCTCTGCGTGCGCCACGGCGGCAAGAAGCAATGCCAGGCAGACAACTGCGACGCGCACGCGCGCGGCGGCGGCTTCTGTCTGCAGCATGGCGGCTTTGTGGTCAAGCGCTTCTGCATCGTCGAAGGCTGCTCCAAACAGGCGCACGCCCGTCAGAAGTGCGTGCGCCACGGCGGTGGACGGCGCTGCAAGGTGGACGCCTGCATGCAGCACGCGCGCGCTGGCGGTCTCTGCAACCGCCACTCCCACGGCCACGAGTGCCGCGTCGAGGGCTGCAACAAGACCGCGCAGCACTCAGGGTCGATCTGCTTTCGCCACGCCATGGAAATGCGCGCGCACGGCGAGGCCGTCCCGGAGCTCAACATCTCCAAGGGCGGACGCCTGTCCAGCAAGAAGCGCCAGCAGCTCCAGCGCGAGCAGCAGCTCAAGCAGGAGCAGTTCCACCACCAGCAGCTCCAGCAACAGCAGCAGCAGATGCAGAACCACCACCATCAGCAACAGCAGCAGCACCACCAGCAGCAGCCACAGATGCAGCAACAGCACCACCAGCAGCAGCAACAGCAACAACAGCAGAACCAGCAGTCGTCTTCGTCTGCTGCTGGTCCTGGCCCGTTCGGCCTCCCGCTCAAGATCAGCGTCCCGACCACGATGCCCAAGTTCAATACGATGCGCACGCCGCTGGGTGGCAACGGCTTCCCGACGCCGCGCACGCACGAGTTCTCGCTGCTCATGGGGTTGCCGTCGCCGCAGATCGATACGTCGCAGCTGCCGTCCGTGCTCGCGATGTCCAGCGCCAGCAACGGCTCGGGACGTCCGCTGTACGAGCCCCCGACGCCGCTGACCGCCAGCTTGTTCGGCCTGGGCGGCCCGCCGAGCATCACCCGTGGCGGCTCGCGCAACAGCTACCTGTCGCTGGGTATGTTCCCGACGTCCGAGAAGACCCCGCACGGCCACGGCGGCGAGGAGGATATCGACACGTTCATCAACAGCTACTCCAAGTTCATGGCGCCGGAGGCGGCGTCCCCGATCACGTACCACCACCACTCGAACCAGTACGCCATGCCGCCGCTGCTGGACAACATCGGCCTCAACGTGTTTGAGAACAACGCGCACGCGCACCACGCGGCGGCGCAGGCGCACGCGGCCGCCATGAACGCGCGCAACCAGATGAGCAACAACAACAGCAACTCGAGCCAGACGCCGCAGCACCTGCAGCGTATGAAGATGGACTACATGTCGTCTCACGGCAACAACAACAACAGCAGCCACAACGGCAACGGCGGCGGCCACTTTGAGTCGTACCAGCAGTCGGGGCCGGCCGAGGGCTCGAACAACGACTACACGGCGCAGTTCTTCGCCGACAGCAACGCCAACATGGGCAAGGGCGACCTCAAGGGCCGCGGCGGCATGAAGGCGGGTCCAGGCGCGGCCAAGGCGCCCGTCCTCAAGCCCACGGGCGTCACGGCGGCGTGAACGTCCAAGCGAATTGATTTTCTTCGTCCGTCCGTCCGTCCACCATAGACATAGCGATCCATAAAGTGTCATTTTAGAAGAAGTACTATAATAAGAGTATTACCACAGGACCAATACGCCTGCGATGCAAATATAGAGCGACGTTTTACATTTTTCCATTCTGCTTCTTTGGTGCATGTCAATTCATCGGGCGGTGGTCTTGGTGGTCTTGTGGTCTCTCTCTCTCTCGACTGTCTGGTGCTTGGCTTCGGTGGCTTTGCGTCAACCACCGGACAAGTGGACAAGCGAGCGAGCGATTAATAGGAGGAGCATTGGACGTTTCTGACTCAGGTGGCGTCTCGCTGTGGCGCTTCAACAATGCATTTGGCGACGCGGTTGACAAATCAGGTGATTGCCGACGCATTGAGAGAAACCAAATGCACGACGGCGGTGGGCGCGTGTGAGTGAAAGTGCAGCGGATGAACAGCATCTTGTACAATGCGACGGTCGTGGTCTTGCAAGTCGTCGATGGGTCCACCAGTGGTAATGCAATCGAACGATCGCACAGGCAAACACGAACACATCGATCAATCAGAAACCATCTATCTCTTCATTCGAATGTGTTTTTGCTCATTCCCAGCCAGGGTACCACAACGTGTAAAAACAGAAATCAATGCGATTGGCAGAACCAAGAGGAAGCAATCTGGTTTCGAAGATCGAGTGATGGTCTGGATGCCAGCGTACAGTGCCAATCAATCTTTGAAGCGCCAGTCGAATCCAGACAGACTCGGCGCGCATCAAGTTGGCGTTTGCAGACCGAAGCACTTGGCAGGGGGACAATATCAATATTTGCCCTCATCGTGCGCAAGTGATGTGGTTTTCGGTATATTTCTGCACTGCACCACCAAAACACCAAGTGTAGTGAACTTAACTCAGTGGGAAGTCGATGTGTCGACTTTTCAGTTATTCTGTGATAGTGAGAGCACTGTTTATGTGAATAGTAACCCATGGTTACTGCCTTGTGCTTTCTTCCTTCCATTAGGCTCTGCTCATTACCAAAAAGGTAAAAGGGCTGAATATGGAGGCGGAGAAGGTGCTGGGCGAAGAGGAAGAGGAGGAGGAGAAGGAGCATTTCTTCTCGGACCTCGTGCCTTCGGATCGCGACCGCGAAGGCGATGACGACGAGGAGGACGAGGAGGACGGCGGCGTCGGCGGCGGTCGTGGCGGTGGCGAGCCGCTCAACCCAACGGCGGCGCCAGTCGGCACAGTCGGCGGCGGGCACGCGGTCGCTACCACGGACCAGGACCGCCGCGCGCAAATCGGCGCAAGCCCGTACCTGGCGCCGTTCACGCCACTGGGCTCTCCGAACCGACCCAAGACGCCCTCGAGTGTCAGCGTGGCGCAGCGCAGTGCGTCCAAGAAGCCGCAGCTCGTGCCGATGAAGAACGGACCGAACGCGGGCGGCGGCGCGTTTGGCGGTCCCCCAACAGGCAGCGGCTCGAAAGTGCTCAAGGACGACGTGGTGAACCACCTGCCGACCGAGCTGGTCGAGAGCCTCATGACCACGGTGCAGACGCTGGACAAGCTCATCCTGGGCGTCGAGGACTACAAGGCCGACCAGCTGGGCTTCCTCTACGAGAAGGTCAATAGTTACGTGGAGCTCCTCAAGCAGATAGATGCCGCCGGCGCCAACTACCACGCGTTAATACCGCTGCAGGTGCTAGAGTACGTTACCTGCCGCTGTCTTTTAGATTGCTGCTGATTTGCCTGGCGTGTGGTTCAACCGATCTAACCCTCATGCTGCTACTATTGTGCTTTGTGCGTGTGAATGAATGAACAGGATGGTTGATGGACAGGAGAACACGAACCCCGAGTTATTTACCAAGGCGCAGCTGGAGAAGTGTCTGGATGAGAGCGAGCGCTCGGCCGGTAAGGTGGACACACTGCTGATGCTCAAGGAGGCGCTGGAGAGCGGCGTGTCGGACCTGTAGTTGCGTGAAGCGATCGACCAGTTTCCAGTATCCGCCCACGTGTGATTCCTCTGTGGTCAGCCAGGTAGGCATCAAGATCAAGTGCAATAGGACTGTGTCTTCTTCAAAGGGAGACCAATCATCAAGCGCTCGACACCTGCGCATTTGCAATAGTGACCAGAAAGTAAATATAAATAAGCGAGGCAGCAGCATGCTCGAGTTCATTCAGTACATTGGGGTTGAAGAGGCATCCGCCGTCAACATCGGCCCAAGCTTCGAAAGGTCGTTTCGTGTGCTTGTGGGGATGGATGTGTCAGTCGCTCTCCCACTAGCACATCAGCATCACGGAGCTCAGGAAAACGATGGCGCCGCTCAAGATCCTCATCGTCGATCCGAAAGAGGCCGGCAAGACCACGGTGCGCGCTGATCACGTGCTGTTGCGATTGTCTGCCGCTGCTCAACTCTGTGGTGGACTCTGTCTGTGGGTATCTTGTGTGCAGATCGCCAACTGTCTGAGCGAGCAGACTGATCGCCTGGGCGGCCAAGAGCGGTACCAGCCGACCATCGGCGTCAGGTGAGCGAGAGGCTTCGTCAGGCATACTTTCAAGCGATCTGTCGTTGACGCCTTGGAAAAAATGGCTGGCTCTGTAGAATCCTGGAGCTGGAGAAGGGCAAGATGAACGTCGAGATCTGGGACATCTCGGGCGACCAAGTGGGCGTTTTTGCGATGGCTCTCATCGTTTGCCAACGGCGCGGCTGATTAGCAATGAACTCCTTGTGTTAGTTTGTTTTGTGAATTGAGCAGCTACAAAGCGTGCTGGGCAGCGGTCACGAAGGACGTGAGCGGCGTCATCCTCGTGTACAACCCCGAGCCGCACATCCACGAGAGCGAAGCTATGCTCTGATACACCTTGCTGATGCATCTATCTGTCTGTCTGTCTGTCTATTACTATATCTCACCATCATCCATGTCCTTGCCGACCATGGCTTAGGTACGAGTGGTTCATCCAGAACCTGAGCGTGGACCCGAGCATCTGCCTCGTGTTCGAGCACGCGTCCGGGAACTCCAGCAGCAACAACAGCAAAAAGCAACAGTCGACGTCCTCGTCCAAGCTGCGCCTCTCGGCCGGCATCCGCGTCGCCGCCACAACTTTCGACTCGCCTAACGTGCTCAAGTCCGGATTCGAGAAGCTGTTGCAGACCGCGCAGGACAACGCGGCGAGACCGGCGGTGGCTCGCCCGCGCAAGTGAATTTGGTTCGTGTGTCTCGCTGGTGAGCTCTCGGATGCTAGAGCTACAGCATCTGAAAGAATGTTGAGGTGTAGAAAGGAAGAAGCCAATCACATTTTTTAAATGTTACACAAGTCTCAAGAGTTGTCTGTGCGACCGCTTTTTACATACTGAAGCAAATGAAATGAATGCAAGATAGAGAGAATGCTGGAGGTTGTCCTTATGCGTGCGTGAATGATCTCATGGGCACGGCGACCTTCTGTGAGACCGTGTTGACGACGCCGCCCTCCAGGTTGCGGTGGCCGCGGCGCGTGCACTTGGACGCGAGGCGGATCGCGAACACCAGCACACCCGCCACGAGCACCGAGCATGCGATGATGATCCTGAGCGCGAACGACGATGACTTGGCCGTACCCTGCGACTCGCCCACGTGCGTGACCTCGACGCCATTCTCCCACGCGACCACTCCCTGGAGCTGCGCCGACCGGATGCGCGCCATGCCGCTGTCCTGAAGCGTGGAGAGGAAGCTCAGCCCCACAGCCGCCTCTTCCATGCTGTCCGTCTTGTACACCACAAGGAATTTCTCGAACGCCTTCACGCTCGAGCTCATGGTGATGAACACCGAAACTTTGCATGCTCCCCACTGGTAGCGCGCCAGCTGGTCACTCGTCTCGACCAAACGGATTTCGAACGAGATATCGTCATCGTCGATGGGGTCCAGCGACGTGGTTGAATGGTTGCCAGAGCCTGCCGGTGGCGCAGACGGCGACGGACTGGACGTTGAGCTTCCTGAAGCAGACGCCGAGCGATCGTCGCCAGATCCCCGATTGAAGTCGACTCGGATGCTGAATCGTCGAGATCTGTCGGATCTGAATCAGTTGAGGACTCTTCAGCTTCTTCAGAGCCAGAGCTGGCCGCCTCAGCTTCGTCAACAGAGTCTGGGGTAGCAGGCGTCTGAGTAGTAACAGATCCAAATCCACTCGCGGATGCAGGCAAATCGCTGATGCTGGAAGCCGATTCGTCTGTTTGGCTGGAGGTTATGCCAGAGGCGGTCTCAGCTAATAGCCGCGTTTGCGTTGTCTCCTCACCAGACCCCGATCTCGAAGTCTGGTTGTTGTCCATCGCCTGCACTGCAGTGATGGACTTGCGGAGTCCCTCAGTGAACGCGCGCGACCTCCGCGTTGAAGTTGCTCGCAGTGCACCCTTCAATGTCGACGATGAGCTGGGCGTAGTTCTTAGGCTTGCCCACAATCAAACATCGGTCGCTTCCTCCCTCGGACGACTGTCCTTCAGAGCACTTCTCGCACGTGGACTGACCACCGGTGCACGAGAACCCCGGCGCGCACTCGCACGCAATGCACTGCGTGGGTCCGCCAGTCGAGTAGAAGCCCTCAGTGCACACCATACACTCTGCTTCTGCTGTTGTAGCGCCAGGCGGGGCGCACTGCCACGAGGACAGCTCACGTGGTTGCACTGGTCCGAGCCTCCTGTGGAGAAAGTACCTGCGCCGCACGGGGAGCACTGCTTGCCGATGACGCCGGCGCCAGATGGCGATGCGTAGCCAGGCAAGCACGCCGTGGGCTTGCACACTTCTTGGTTGCCAGGCGAGTAGAGTCCTACGTCACAGATTGTGCAGGAGTCCGTTGGAGAAATGGCGCCAGCGTTGTTGGACGCAGATCCAGGCGCGCATTACGCTGGCAGGCACGGTTGATCGACGGCGGGGGAGAAGTACCCTGCCTCGCACAAGGTACAGCTTTCATTGGCAGAGGACGCTCCTTGAGTGGATCCAAACTCTGGTTCGCAATTTGCCGGCTCGCATTGTGCGTCATTGCCAGTGCTAAATGACCCAGCAGGACAGATTGCACATGACTCATTCACAGTCGATGCTCCAGGTGCCGACGCGAACCCAGGAGCGCACGAGGTCGGGCCGCTGCATTGCGTAGAGCCGCCAGTCGAGTACGTGCCACCTGGGCACATCGCGCAGTCTTCCATTTGGTGGGACGCTCCTTCTGGAGCCGCAAAGCTGGGCAAACACGCTGTTTCCTCGCATTGATCTGCTCCACCGGCGCTGAAGACCCCAGCAGGACAAATTTTACAGTCTTCGATCGCGTGTGACGCGTTGGAGGGCGACGCGTACCCTGCCGTGCAGTTCGTCGCCGCACATGCATACCCATACCCAAGACTGTACGAACCAGCCGCACAGATTTTGCAGAACTCGATTAGGTCACTGGAATCTGGAGACGCTGCTGAGCCAGGTCCACATCCGTCGGCCTCACACTGCGTCTCGTTGTCTCGGCCAAAAGTGCCCGACGGACACTTGTCGCACGTGTTCGAAACGTGGACAGCACATTCTACCTTGGACGCGTACCCTGGGTAGCAGTGCATTGGGCTGCAAGGAGCAGATCCGCCAGTTGAAAAGTAGCCTGGTGCACACACAAGACAGTCTTGGATAGCGTCCGTAGCACCGAGCTTAGCTCCGCTGCCAGCAGGACACGTCGTGGGCTTGCACTGTCCAGATCCGCCCGCGCTGAACATGCCCAATGGACAGTATTCACACTCTTGAGCGTCGCTTTTCGCGCCACTGGGGGAGAATATCCAGGTTCGCACACGATCTCCATACACAGCGAGTCGTTGCCGAGCGAGTAGAAGCCCGCAGCGCACAATTCGCAGTCTTTCTTCGGTCCATGTGCACCTGCTGGAGCAGCAAAATCAGGCTTGCACGTCGCGTCCTCGCAGAGGGACTGACTGCCGAGAGAGTACTGACTGACGGGATACTTCACACAGTCGCTAGTGACGTTCGTCGCCCTCGCCGGCGCAGAGTAGCCGTGCTCACACTTGGCAGGACGACAGTACGTAGCTCCACCAGGACTGAAAAGCCCTGCTTGCACACCGAGCAGTCTTTCGCGGAGATCGCATCCCACATTGGCTCTTCTCCTGGACCGCACTCCATCGCCAGACACGAGTCGTGGCCCGAACTTGGGTACGAGCCACTGGCGCACTGTTCACACGTCGCATTTCCACCGAGAGAGAAGTACGTCGAGTTACACGCTACGCAGTCTTTTGTTAGGTGTGTCGCTCCAGCGAGCGTCATTGTGCCTGCAGAACAGTCGGCAGACGCACAGAAGTTTCCTTTTCCTGGGCTGTAGGATCCTGCCGCGCACAAAATACACGCCGTGCCGTCCTCGTTTGGCTCGTAGCCAGGCTGACAAGACGGGAACTCACACAGACTCGAGTTGCCTTGAGACGTCATTCCGCGAGGGCACTTGGTGCAAAAGTTCACAGGATCCGGCGCTTTGAAGTTTGGCTCAAAGCCAACTGGGCATGAGGTAGGCTGGTACGGTGTTACGCCTCCTTCCGAGTACCACCCGACCTCGCAGTCGACATAATCAGTCGCACTCGCCGCGGGGGAGTTTGACTGTGCGCCTGGAGGGCAAGTCATCACTTGGCACTGGTCTTCGCCGCCCGTCGAGAAGTTTCCGTACTCGCACAACACGCAGGCGTCCTTTGACGTCGTGGGACCCAATGGAGCGGCGTAGCCAAAGTCGCATTCTGCTGGAGCGCATTCCTCACACTGAGGTCGCCGCCCTCCTGCTTCTTCGCGTACTTGCCCAGTTCGCACAGCGCGCACTGGGGCGTATCGCCACCAACAGATACCATACCATCCGAACAAGCGACGCAGTCTGTCGAGTTCGTCGCTCCAAGCTTCACCATCGTGCCTCGCGGACACACGAGCGCTGAGCAGCTGGTGACGCTGCCTCCTTCCGAGTACGTGCCCAGCTCACAGAGCGAGCAGTCACTGCCGCTCAAGGCAAACTGGCGCGAGAAGTGACCGGGTTCGCACGACTGCACGTCACAGAGGCTTGAGCCTCCGGCGGAGAATGTGCCCAACGGGCACGGCGAGCAGTCCGTGGCGCTCACTGCACCATCGTTTGGCGTGTATCCAACCTTACATTCCAACAGGTGGCAATGTGGGGAACCCTCCGGAGCGTACTTGCCTAGAGGACACTTGTGGCACTGGTCGCTGAGTCCGAGCGAAAAGTGCGGCGGGCAGGGCGTACACATCTCGTTCGCGTGCGTGATCGCGGTTTGTGTGCTCGACGTGCCGGGGGCGCACTCGCATGGTTTGCACATGTCGGGGCCGTTGTCATCGCTGTAGAAACCCGCAGCGCAATCCACGCAGTCACTCGCGGTAACCGCATGCAGAGCTGGCATCATGCCAATGTCGCACGTCACAG